>JAVQJD010014500.1:0-11077 GCA_036023655.1 Nannoperca australis
CCACACACACACACACACACACCACTCTCCCTCCTCGCAACCTTAAGTATTTAAGCACAAAAACATTGCTTCAATATATGAAGGATCTTCCTAAGGTCACAGAGAAAAGTGGTGACATGATCACAGAAATTGGCTACAACAGGACATCAGGAAGAATATGAGGGAACATGTCAGGTATGTTGATGTAACAGAGAAAAATGACAAGATTCACTCAGTTTCTTCTGACACAGACTGTTATATCAGCCCCTGGAATGACCTTGAAATGCATGAAGGAAACTAATGAGCAGTGATGACCTAAACTTTTAAAGAAGTTATTAAGATTGGATCACATTCATTTTCAGTCGACATGTGGATCTAACTCTTAGATTTGAATCCTACAGTTTTGAATATTACTGTTTCAGTATTTACAACTGACAACAAGATGTAAGGTTACAGGCTGGAACAGGCTAGGAAACTAAAGAGAAGTCAAAAGAACTGCACAAGTCAAGAGATCTTTCAGCAGAATTTCTTTAGAGATAAAAGCATTTGCACTAGTGACTTTGACTTGTCAGAAGCACTGGCATCAAACCTATGCATCACTTCAAAACATGCAGCCAATCACACACACACACACACATTTGAAGGGCTGATATGTGTAGCGCATCACCTTAATCTAGCAGTGGGAGGATGATCATGTGATGGCAGTGGCAGAGACAGTCTGGGACAAATGAGCTGCGTCTTGTCAGGGAGAGACACTGGAAATGAGAGTTCAGGTTTTTTTTCTTAAGCCGCTTTCATGTTGGAAACAACACATGCATGCACCACCAGTGTTTGACTCTGCCGCTGTTACTTAACACCGAGCACAACAGTTTGTAAATAAATCAAAGCTTCTTCCTTGGGGTAACAGGGCTACGGCCTTTGTATTCAAGAACTTTTGCAGCGTGCCATTCTTGTGTTGTGCTCTTGTCATTCGAGCGCTCGCCAATACGTTTGCTTTGGTCATTTACACCACCAGCTCCTTCGATGGAAACACACAGATAAGATGAAAATGTTAATCAGACTGCCCTCATTGGCTGGCTGGACCGCTCTTGGCCCCCGGCACCTCCTGACCAGGGCTGAGTGCCTGCCCCGCTCGCCGCAGAGCAAAAGAAGAAGAATCGCTCTGATGTAAAAGGCAAAGCCTCAACTGGGGTTTCACTTTATGTTGGATGAAGTACAGGGTGCTGTCAGACCATATTCCCAAGTACTGGAACAGGCTGTCTCAGGCACAAAGCAATTAACTGTTGTTGTGGTTGGAGCCAACTGGGATGAGCTGCTTCTTTAATTATAGATAGATTTGATTCTTTTTTGATATTATCATAACTGATAGCATAATTCTTGCCCTTCATTTTCTATAATTTCTTTGCTGTGTATATTATGTTTAGCCTCACAATATCTGGGAAGAAGAAAAAAGCTTTTCACTTCTATAATGGGATTCATTACCTGTGTGCTCCAGGTAATTTGCTTGACAACAAACAGCACTATAGCATTAATATTTGAATGGTAGAGGACTCACTCCTAAGATGACCGAAGGTAACCTAACGGCTGTGGCAGATATAGTGTAATGTCCTTCTGAGGCACCTTAATAAAGACAAAAATAGCCTGTTTCTTTAAACAATTATGCCTCCATCATCCCAAACAATACCAATGGACCCAGACAGGTTCACTCAGGAGAACCAGAATCCTAACTCTAGCACTCTGGCTTAGCTTGTCGTTGAATTACCCCACTCTCTAATATCTAATATCTCCTGAGGTGACTCCAAACCTTAATTACCCCAGGAACAGGGGCATAGATGGATATCTAAGACATCATCTCACTGAGTACTGTCCTGCCTGAGAATCCCTGTAAGACTATTACTACTTCTTCAAAGGGGCAGGGGTAAAGAAAGTAAAGCAAACTTCATCAAAATGAAAAACATTAAAAGCATATCCCCTCCTGTGATCATCATTTCCTTGTACTGCAGTTATCTAAACCTGGATGAAGCCCAGACTCATAGAAGAATCAGACTTACTAGTATCAATCTGAGAGGGACTTCAGGACTCCAAAGCTCCACCAAAACCTGCCTGGCAACCATTACACTCAAAGACACAATTCCTGCTATGGTGTCATTTATATGTTGAATTGATTCCTCAACCCTGCAAACATACACTCAGCATTTGGAATCAAGTCTCTATCTGACTTAAATTCATAGTAATTGATAAGAAACAGTAACTGTCTAATGGTGGAAATCCCAGATCTGGAGCACTACCAAATTATAATCAATTGTTCTTTGACTTAAGGGCTACCTGTCCAGCTAACATCATGTAAATCCATTCATACATTTTGAGATATCTGGAGGAGCACAATAACTAATACATAATCTTGTTATCATAGGTAATAAGAGAGCTTATTTGAGATAAATATTTAACACATTCTGATAAACTTTCTGTATTTTCTAGGTCAGTGGATGGTTTCTACCATTGGGTTTTAAAACATAATTATTTTTTAGTAGAATAACAAGGGAACATGTCATTAAAAGTTACTTTCACTGACTTTTAATGACTGAGATGATGATGTGGATGATCACTCCCCTGAGCACTGTAACACTTTGATATGCAATATAAGTTAGCTGGAAGAGTGACACAAGAACATTCTAATGTACAACAATGTTGGGAGGGAATTTAAGGTTCAGATGTGTGCAGCAGGTTTTCTCACAGCCGGCGTAATTTGTTACCTTTTTATTGTCCCCCCAGTGCTCAATTATTTGTTTGATCTTCCTGCGCTTTTTCAAAGGGACAAAAGTATTTGTGATCTGTAATATCACGCTGTGTTATTCGCATAACACATCTGGTCATTTGGATTCATACCTGAGAGATCAAAAACAGTTTTTGATGCAATTTCAGTTGATAGAAAAATAATATTTTACTTATTTGCAGCACAGTGTCCTCTCAAAACCAACAGTTTTAATAAAGACGTCTCTTTTTTAGACTAGGTGTTCCTGCAGTGGCATTATCTAAAAAAAACTCAGTGCATTTGTCTTCTGGTTATTTCCTCTCCAAGATCCTTGAGGAGAGTGTTCAGCCTATTCAGCTATATCTGTGCATCAGCAGCACATGTCCAACTTGTACCTGAACTTGATCCCTGGGTGGCCCTTGATGTGATTATCATTGAATTGTTGAGGCTTTTCACTGTGCAAGAAGACATAATGCTACTGTAGCAGTACTTCACCACTGGGTTTAGTGGGAGGGCACGGACATGAATGGCTTATCTAACCTTAATTTGATGCTGGGGTTTTGTTTCCCCTTATCAGACTGGTGCTTATTCAAGGCTCCAAGGCTATGGCAAGATTTTTCATTGTTGGGTGCCAACTAAGCGAGGGCAACTAATGATAGAAAATATTATGTCTGTTGGATTTACCCACCTTCTGTTTCTGATTTACATGTAGCTACTTTGTGAGGCATTTCCGGCAGAGCAGTGCTTTGAGCTAGATGCTAACGTCAATGCTAACATGTTGATGTTCACCAGGTATAATGTTTTACCAGGTTCAGCATCTTAGTTTAATGTCTTCGCATGTTGATATTTGCTAAATAGCACTAAACACAAAGTACAACTGAGTTGGATGGAGCTATCATTAGTTTTGTCAAAAATGTTAACCTCATGGTGGTGCTGGAGGAAATGTCAGGGGATCACCAAATTCATTAGGATTCATCCCCTGAGGATCATGAATGTATGTACAAATTCTGTGCCAATCCCTCTTGTAGATGTTGAAATACTTACATTTTTAGCCTGCTGGTGGTGCTACATGAAAAGTTGGGGGATCAGCAAAGTCGTTAGGATTAATCCTCCGGGCACCATGAATAACTCTACCATTTTTCATGACAATCCATCAAATAGTAGTGAAGACATTTTACTAAAAACCAAAGATGACCTCATGGTGGTACTAGAGGAAACGTCAGGGGCTCATCAAATTCAGTTGGATTCTTCCCCTGCAGAGTACTGATGTCTGTACAATTTCAGGGCAATCCATCCAATATATCTTGAGATATTTTAGTCTAGACCATAGTGCTGGATTGACTGACGGACATTGCCATCCCTAGAGATATGCCATTGGCTATAAAACATGATTTCTTTCTTTGTGAACCCTCCATCAAACTGGAATCTGATCTGATATCTGGATGCAACACTAAAAGTAAAAGTGAGTCATTCTGAGACAAGCTGCTGTTCTCTCCTGCTGGGTGCTTATGTTCTGAACATCAAGAGCTCCACTGGTGGAGAGGAGGTGCTAGCAGTGCACTGTAATCGAATTCAGTCTGACTTGTGTACTCCTGTTGCCTATGCAACTTTAAAGATGAAAGCAGAGAGGGAGTCACATAGTTTTTAGGATAGAAAATGGCTCCGTCAATGCAAAATGCAGCAAACACAGTCTCCTGAGTTCAAACTTCACTTAACTTTGGCCACAGCTGACAGTTTAGATTCCTGCATACTATTCATCTCTGGCAACACAGTTGCACACACTCATGAGGAAATGAGAGAATAGGTTTAATGATTTTTCTCATGTTAAAAGGATTGTTAAACCGAGTGTGAAACCATTCAATATCAATATTCTGGAGGTTTTCATTATTCACGAAGCAATTGTCGATGCACCTGAACTGTCCACAATGCAAAATAACTGCTTTTCATAGAGGACAAAGAACTGGACATGAGGTTATTTTTACAGCGACAAAAATGTATTCTGAGGCATTTTTTTCCAAACAAAAAGGATGAGTTATAACACATTGTGAACAGATTTGTCAGATGCCTTATCAGACAATGCTCAATCATCTATCAGAAAATTCAGTTTGCCCTCTGGGACATTAGCAGCATATCTGTGTGTGTTTTAGATATCGCATTTCAAGACAACAACAGCAAAATAAGAGTTTTTTTTATATATGCTATTATTTTTCAGCATATCCACATATAATGAAATCCTGTCACAGCTGTATTCACTGCTGGCAAGGTCAGGCCTTGTGTGCATGAATGTCATGGACATTTGTTATCCATATTGCGACAGACAATCTCTAAAAATATGTATGGATGTTCATTCTACCTGTCATTTATAAATGTACAGTATATATTCAGTGGACAAAAACTACAAACTGTACATTGTACAGTTTTTACAATACAATACAATACAAAAGCACACACTGTGGCCTCAGAGAAGGACCAGAGGTCTCTAAAAACTTGATCAGACACCTGAGGTTGACATTTGTGCTCCAGATAGTCAAGGTCCACAGAGGATTATTTCCAACGACTGTGGTGATCTTCTAACGTTTCCTTTTAATCTTGTTATCCTGTTAAATCTGTTTTATTCACTTTAATCTAATTTTTCTCTCCTGTTTTATTTTGAAAAATCCTATTTATAAGTGTCTTTTTATGTCAAGATGTGTTACTTTTATACCTTTTTTGAAAGCACTTCAAATTATCGTGTTGTTGAAAGGTGTTATACAAATGAACTTACCTTGCCTAAACACACACACAAAGCTGACTCTTTGTATCAAGAGTAGGAATCTGATTTCCATAATCCACTTAACACTTGCTTGTATTTTTTGCAAGTTTGTAGTGATCTAAATAATATTACAGCCAGATATTTTATTATTCTGCCTTGGTGGAGATTGGTGTATTTCTTGTTAAGATATTTGCCAATATTTGACCTTTTGTCTTATTAGTTAGGTCTTAGGTCATGATCAGGGTTCACTGGCTATTCCTCAGTCAAAATGTATATATACAAACTTTTATAAATGCACTGACTTTTATTTTTGACTGGATTTTTGAGATTTGTTGCCATTGGTACATCTAATGTTTTAAATCCTTGGCTGTAATCCAGACTTTCTTCAGGAAAATAATAAAGTGGAAATTCAAGACTTGTGGGTGATGTTTCCTGTTAATATTGAGTTGGTCAGCAATGTGGATAGTTTTTATCGACATCTGAAAGCCTGTTTTTACAGACTGGGTTTTCCATGGCGTTGTGTACTGCTATGTGTGTAGTGTGACTGCCTTTCTTTTTATTGACTCAATGCTCACTCTAGAAAGATACTATAGAGATCAATTAAACTTTATATTTACCTCACCTTTAATACATGTCTCCTACTGCACTCTAAAAACTGGAAAAAAGAACCATGTAAAAAAAAGATTCTGTAGAAACCTGAGGGGATCTTTACCTATAATTCACAGTAATGAATGTAAGATGTAAATGAAAGCCCTTTTGGTTCATGAAATATAGCCCAGGGTTGGCTGCTGTACCTGGTGCTCTTGGTTGTCATTGTCATTATCAAAGCGCTACATGGTTAAATGAAAGAATTAAGGTCATGACATCAGTATATTGGCTCTGATTCATGTTAGCCTGCTGTCGTGGGATTTGAACTGTAGCTCTTTGAAGACCAACTTCAATCATTTTAATGAGTTCATCATATCACTGCTGACTGAGATGTCCCTGATGTCACTGCAGGGTCCACACTAAATATATTCCATTGTTGTAACCATTGATTTTTTACCCCTCTGATACATTCATTTTTAATGAGGCAGGTGTCATCATGGCTCCTCAGAGGCAATCAAACAGTTACACACATACAGTAGCATCCCCAGTGGTGCTCCAACATCGCAGCTCTAAAGGTTAAAGGTGGAGAAAATCTCTTAAAATAGGCAGAATCACCAAAACAATGCTCTGTTCCTCGTGACAATCGTCCCACATGGATCTGAAACAGGCTACATGAACTCAGCAAAGTCTAAAGGTGGCCTCCATTTAAAAATAAAAACAAAATAATTAAAATGACTTATTTGTTGAAACGTAATTGCTGCATGGATTATGTTCACAAGCAACATATTGTTTTGTTTTGTACCCCTCCTAGGGAAGAGGTTGGGTGGACGTTGGGCGCAGACAGAGCAGGACCTTGACAACAGAGATTGAGGTTCACATCCTGAGTCCTATGTGTGGTAAGGTTTAGGCAACACCAGAATTTTGGCTAATGTTAGGCAAAGACCACAGTTAAATGTTGGTTAAATGTTAATCAAGTAAATATTCTTGTCAGCCACTGTCAACTTTTTTTGTGTTAAACCAAGACCACAGTATTTTCCTAACCTTAACCAAGTGCTTTGAATTCCTAAATTTTACCACAAGACTAGTCTACAGCTGTGCTATCGGCTCTGTAAGGCTGTACTTTAGCACAGCAGTGCTTTGAGTTATGCTAACGTCAGGCTAACATGCTGACAATGGCAATGCTAACATGCTGATGTTGAGGTGGTATCATGTTTACAATGTCCGCGTCTTAATTTAGCATGTTAGAAAAACTTCTCAACCTACCAACATGACCATTTGTAGAACCATGGCACTAGTGTGGCTAAAAAAACATATGAGGTGGCTGTGGCTCAGGAGGTAGAGTGGCTCGTCCACTAATCATAGGGTTAAAGTGTCCTTGTGCAATACACTAAACCCCCAATTGCACCAGATGGTTAGCCAGCACCTTGCATGGTAGTTTGATGCCATCGGTTTGTGAGAAAAACGCTTTATATATATGCATTTACCATATGCTGTTGAATATTAGTAGAACACACATAGATGTAATTTCTTACTCAGAATATCAAATATTATTAGACAGTTTTACTTATGCATACATTTTCCATATCAGCCCCATTTTGCATGAAAGGATCCCACACATTGCCCTAACAATGCAGGATGAGATGGCCTGCTTTGTGTTTTAACAGACCACTCACTATCACATATGAATATAATGTAATATAAAAATAATTATAAAGATGATGCAGTCTAATTGAGGTTACCTATACAGAACTCACACACAAAAGCAAACTCACCTTGACTTTGTAATTTGGTCTTTACACAGCACTGGATTAGCATTGTGTTAGCCTTGTTATTGTCTGTCATGACTTACAGTGTGACAGCTGCTGTGACTGATACCTTTATGAGCAGAATTAATGCGTTACCCATCCTTAAATGGCTTTATCTAAGTCACCACGGGCCTGGTATCAAACAAATGAATCAATTTTAACTGCATCACAATGCAATTAAACCATCATTAAGGTTCTAATTTACAAAAATAATGAGATCAGAACCTTAAGAAACCTCACATTTGATTGATTTCTTTACTGCACAGCAATATACTTTGCTTTGAAAAGACATACTTTGAAAGTGACAATGACTTTGTTGGTGTGTCTTTTCTTCACAAGAGATCTATTTGAAATCATAGTTTAACATCCCAGACAGCGTTTCTTTTTGTTGCTTAAGCACACCCATGTGAACATCATATTTTATTTATAAAGTCTGAAAAGTGTGCCACAGAGAAGGCTCAGCTTCCTACGTCAGGCTTCAAAAAACTGGATGGTGCTCATAAAAGTTTCAGCTCCTTTCAGAACGGAGAGTTTAGACATGTTGTCTTTAATTATTTCATTTCACATTAAAAGTTTGAAAACATTCACTCAATATCCAAAAATGGGAATATTTCTTGGTGCATTCTGATGGTATCCCCTTCTGGACCTTCCATCTCCATTCATAAAACATATGAGAAAGGTTGGCATGTCTCCAATAATCATATCTGACTGGCTTTTCTCCTAGATTCAATTCTTGTTTGCATCAGCTAACTTATTACTGGCTAACTTTTCAAACCCCTTTCACAAAGTATATTTCTTGCAAATAAAAAATACTAGTGTTTTTACTGCATTGGCAAATGTCTCCTTCAAAGCCACACTCTGCTGCAGTTAGTGATACCTTCTTCTACAAAAACTTACAGCTAAAAGGTGTCTGAAGATTCCTGTCAGGATTAGAAGAGATTAGAATTAGATTTTGAATTAAGAACTAAATGGAAATGGAAACCTTTATGTATTTGTTATTAGGAGACTCCAAATACATAATGGGCACAGTTTTAGTGTCCATAAATGTATGGACTGTGAGATTTGTGGATTTGTGCAATATTGCTGAAATTCATCATTAGGAAGAGTTTTCCCCAACATGTGTAGCTTTGATGCCAGCAATATTTCCAATGCCGTCACATCAAAAATGTTCTGAGAAGCCACCGAACTCTGATAGTCTCCCATGTGAGACGCTTGTACCTCATTTGTGACATGTTTTCTCATTTCAGTCTTTCACAACAAAGTATTGGGAGTGAAGCCGGATAATGATGAGGTCATGCAGTTAAATGAGGTATCAGTGTCATCACCCTAACACTGAATACTGATGCTTCCATAAATAGAGAGTCTATTGACGTCACAGTACGACTCCTCACACAGATTAATTTGAACCTACATAAGGTTTGTGAATACATTTCTGATGGCCTTGACAACTCTCTCTCTTCTTTCACACCTCCGATAAAAACTCAACTGAGGAGTCTGCAAGCCTTTGTGTGTGCTTTTCACAGAGACAAATCTCAGAGGAGCAGCGGCACGTTGTGCTATGACAGTCGAGCCTGGTACGTTGAAGTCTCGCACTTCTTTTCTTTATCTTTCTTTTCCCCCCCTTCCATGGCTACTGAGAATAGGCTGAGTCTTCCCAATTAGCAGTTTATTGAAGAGGTGTTGTGACAGCCAGGGAATACAATTTACAGTTGTTAAAGCCTATCTGAAGTCAGTCTCAGTTTCTAACAAGGTAATATTAAGCTTCATGATAATACAGAAATCTATATGAAGTAAAGTATTGTTATGATTTGGATCAAAGGTGGTCTAATCCTTACAGCACATCTGTCCAAGCTTCTTAAACACCCCTCCTAAAATTGCTGTGTGCTGCCAGATAATGCAGACCAGTAACAAATCACACCTGCCTGTAAGCTGGTGGGAGACCTGCACAGCTTAGCTGAAAGCAGGAAGAAAGTTTACAATGGGGAGACTAAGAAAAAAAACGTTAAAGAAATGCTGCTGTTTCCTATAAGTGCTGTGGCTCCATTTATTATTATCTGACAGCAGACAATGAGCAATGTGTGGATGAAAAATGGAATAAAGTAATTTCAGAGATCTCACAAACCTGTCTTACAGAGTGTGTCTTCACTAAAAATAGGCCCATCATAGTCGTTTTTATTTCACTGAAATACAGTTGCTGTAAAAACGATGGATAAAAATGGATTAAATAAGCCGGCTGCTGGTGGTAGCTCCAAATTTAGATAATTTACAGACATGATAGTGGTGTTGATATGCAGATATTGCAGAAAGATAAAAGCAAGTGTATCTCCCAAAATGTTGAACTTTTTCTTAAAACAGAATATAGTTATCATACCTTTTGTTCTACTTACACTACGTCTGAATCTGTGATCTCATCTTGACTCCTGGGCGACGCTGTGAGGCAGCCCCTATCACATCTTGCCAATGGCATCGGAAAGCAAAAAGACTCAAAAGTATTGATTGGTTTTAATCTTAAATGACAGCTCTGTGTGAGTGCCATTATGTGAATGCTGCTCCAATAAACTCCATTGATTAACTTTTTGTCTATTAAAATGGCAGCCATGGGTCCAGACAGTGTATTTCTTTTATACTGATACAGAGACTCAATATGTGGTCTTCTATACTATTATTCTCAGTATTCTTAGTCAACTTTTCCCTCCACTCACTGCTCAGCATGTCTTGGAAATGACGTAGCCAGATAAAACGGGTCTGTCAATAAAATGAACACTGACGTGTTCTCAATACAGGCATGCCCTCTTCCTTGCTGTGGAATAGATTTATTTCATTTTCTCTTCATTCATATGTCATTCATGACAGTCACCTGCATGCTGATGACTTCCTCCCACAGATTCTCGATGCCAAAGCATTGTAAATATGGGCACACACTGTTGCAGTAAGACTTTGGTAAAGCATGCTGCAGTGCAGACCAGCTCGCTGTATAATTGAGAACTGGGAATAGCAGTGAAGGGACTGACCTATATGAGAGGGGCTGTGCATTGTAGACCTTCAAGCCACTAAATTAAAGCCTTCATAAGTGGAGATTGACAGCACAGTTGCCTTCTGTGCTTGAAGATTCTTAGGGGAAGTGCTGCCAAACGCTGTACCTGCGTCCCTGAGCTGCAGTGCAGGGTCAGCACTGAAGGTGGCCACCTTAGCTGGGTGTAA
>JAVQJD010014504.1:0-36343 GCA_036023655.1 Nannoperca australis
TCTAATGTTTTTAACAGACTAATATGCATAGATGCCTTCAAATTTCTGAATGTTTGTATAGAATATGGACAGATTTTGTTTTTATGTTTATATGCTAACTAAATAATATACCCAGTAAGAATACACCTGTGAGACACTACAAGTATACAACACTGAAAAGAAGTGCCGGAATTAAAATTATGCAAACTGTTCTGAAACCAGTTTCACATCTGTCATAATGCCCATTTATATTCAGTGGACCTTTGCATCATTTGACTTCATTATACCATTGTTTTACACACTCCAAGTTTTGGATTCTTTATATTCATCATCAATCAAGTGTTCCTGGTAAATCCCAAGATGATGTCAGACTTTATCCTGCACTTCCATACAGACCTGCGTCCTGTTATTGTGGTTCTTGTAAGTTGAATTTGGCTTTTTGGTTTTCCTTATGATGTTTTGTTGTCTGTTTTTCTTCAGTTTATTTCAATCCTATCTCTGAGCCTAGATTTTTCCCTAACCTACACACTGCCATGGTAATATCACTAGTGAACTATCTGTATTCAAAATTCTCATAACTTTTATCCTGTTGTTTTTGACAGCTGCCTCAGTCCCTCAGAATCCAACATATGAGCACAGATACACAGTTGGCTGGAGCATACGATCCCCTTAACTTGGATGGACTTTTGAGTCTATGTCATCCTCACACAGTTACACAGGTAAAGTGTTTAAATATTTTTGAAAACATATTTTCATTTTATTTGCAAAAGATGAAGCTAAGTTTCATCAAAAATTTGTTTTGCTATATGTTGCATGCATAGTTTGGTTTATTTTGATTTTAATTCATAGTTATTTTTTTGTTTTTAGATCTGCCATTGAGTATGTCCTTTCTTCCATTGCACATCACATTTGAAGAAAGCTGAGTCTGAGTCAACCTGACACCATCTTGGGATGCCTTTCTAGGAACACTCTTCATTCATGATTTTTCTTCATATATTTATTACTTGAATGCTTATAGTGATATTTGTGTTGTCCTATTAAGATTTCTTTAGAGAACACTCCCAAAGCATACACACATCTGCATGTTTATTCTTTTTTAGTTTGGGGTTAACTGTGGTGGTAGAAGACAACACTTCATTTAGCAAGGTAGTCCACTGAGTATATTTTTGTATTATCTCTTTGTAAATTAAATCCAACCAAAGTGCTAATAAGATAGTTTTGGAGAATTTACATATTTGACACAGCACCACATTGCATGAATGTATGTATTATATCAAATTAACTAATTTCAGTTAACATTTTGTCACAGATTTCCTTAATAAAAAAACAGCTTGAAGCTTTATTTTGCTTATAGTTTTATAGTTAAGTGTTTTCCCTTTGAAATTTTTTTTATTTTGTTTTCATCAAGTTTTTGATATATTATGAGTTTGCCTTGCATGTTCTCCTAACTTGACAAAAGGATATTTAGTAAAAAAAAAAAATGTTAGTGTAAAATTACACAACTACAGATGTAACTGTGCTGATTTTAATTTTAGCAATATAAAAAATAACAGGTTCGTTTTGCTTATGGGGCGGATTTTGCTTTGAATGATATGGTGAGTGGATTCTGTTGTATGTTCTGAACTTAACACTATGTTGTAAATAAATATGTTCTGAAGAGGCCCTCTTGTCATTCATACAATGCCTATGCATCTGAAGCTGTTAGTAAAGTAAAATAATTGTAGTTATATTGGAACACTGACACCCAAGAAAATGCCTATTTTCCATTTGTCCATGTTAAAATGCTAAACTATTACAGCAAAACATCTAGTTCTTTTTATATTTATTATATATTTACAAGAAAAAGTAAAACCTTGGAGTCTTGCACATAGTGTTTCTTAAGGGTAATATGAATATTGTATGTCACAGAGGAACAGTAATACTATATTTTTCTAATGTTTACCTTCTTTACCACTGCATGTAAAGTAGATTTTATTAACCAGTGGTTATAAGACAACAATTGCATTAATATTCTGTTGATATAGGTTTGTGTGGTATGCATCTTCCCTCTGGAAAAAGCAGTAGTTGACCACATGAGGGCAATGTTAGACTAACCTAAACTCACCAATCAGGTGAAACACAGCTACTTAGTCTAACACCTGCTCACAAGTGATCCCGCTGAGGTCTTTGTTTACTATGATAAATAGGTATTTGTGAAATTAATGATGGTCTGGTCAGGTATTTGAAGGCAGATGCTGACTGGATTTAGCTCCCCATAAAACAACTCATTTTGCATATTTCCCCTAGAAATGTGATTTTAAACAAGGTGTAAAATACCATTTTGATCGTTATTGAAGACCACCTCTTCATTGGACATTACTGGTATGCATGTGGATTTACACCCAATTCCCTCATACCAAATGTAAACAAATTTTGCTCTGTGCCAACATTAGCCACTGGGTATGATGGAGGAGCCTGCCAACAGAAGCAACGGGGCATGCACCTCCAAAAATTCTTCACTCAGCTCTCTTGACTACTCTGATCTGAGCCTTTCCCTCCCGGCTTTCCCTGCATCAGAGGCTGGAGGCAGGGAGGTAAGAATACAGAAGAAAAGTGTAAAAACACTCATATCATCATATCCTGTATACGGTAATGAACTGTTGACTGAATAGTGTCAACTCAAGCAGCTGACACTGCTATGGAAGTTATCAAAACACGAGCAGGTGCAAGGATCATTTTGTTTTCTTTTTTTAAATGGTCTCCTGCAGGATAAAGGAGGTGCTTTGTTTGGATCGCCAACACCTACATCACAGGATCAGATATATGGGTATGCTAATGTCTAAGATTTTCATTTATCCTCTCAACAGTGTGCGGCTCAATAATAAAAATGTCCTTGATTAACTGACAAATTGTAATATTTGTACAAGCTAAATACTCAGCCTTTAAGAATTCCTTCTGAATAAGGAGTGTGTTATGAGAGGCTTGGTAGGACCCTAACGAGCAGAATGACATGGTAGTAAAAACACCTGGAGATAAGGCACAGGAGATTCTGTAGCACGTAACATAGTCGTTAAACAGGAAACAACAACCTTCACAAGGAGAGAACTAGAGCCGTGGTTACCATACTGGTAGACAGAACGATCTCAGATATATGAAGGCTGGAGAGGTGATTAGTGGACATGCCATAGTTGCGCAGGTGAGAAGCGGGAGCCACAGATACTCAGCTGTCCAAACACAGAGACAGAAAAAAGAATAATAATACAAGGAGAGGAGAACAGTCCCAACAATAAAAGTTTTAGATTATGTCAAGTAGTAATGGTTCATTACTTATTTAGATGCTTTTGAATTTAATATGTTTTATAATTTAAGCAAATATTGTAATCCACGTGAAACCATGCTTGCTTGAAAGTGGCCACCAACAGTCAGATACAATTAAAACAGCCTGTGACGACAGTTGCTCAATTGTATCAGTTTAGTAGACTGGAGGACACAAAGACAGAGCTATGAATTGTGAAGTGAGCACATAGTGTAAAACATCTCACTGAAACATACTGAAACAAGAAGACTAAGGTTCCAGGCCAGCAGACAGAGAGAGAGAGCGAGCAGATGCCTCCCTAATGAGATATGTTTCTAAACCATGGCTATAGTATTCTTCGATAAGAATAATAATTCTTGAAGGATCTTCCTGCTGTAGTATAGGTCATGACTTTGCTATTGTGTGTGTTTTCCCAGTTTTCTGCTTACTGCAATCACCACCAGCAAGTGATCATTTGAATATCAATATGTTGAAATAAAAATAACAATAAATTAGGGTTATTGATTTATTCCACAAATACACTGTCACTATGAATGCAATGTGAATAATACCTCCTTTATGCTCCTCTGACTTATACAAACATGTCATAGAGCAGGACAAAACATGATATGACACAACAAATAAAATTACAGAAAAAGAACAACAATCTTTCTCTATATAAATAAATGCATAATAAGGTGATTATTAGAATTAGTTTGTCCAATATATAGATATATATCTATATATCTATATATTTTTGCATGTGTTCCATTTATGTTTATTTTTTTGATATTTGATTGCAAAATATGATCAATATAACCTATTTTTCCTCTGTTTTAGGAGGGACAAGGAGGACTTGAGTCAATGGCAGTGTGAGTTTAGGGGTCAAATCAAAGCACTGAGACAGTGGCTGAAGAGCATGGAGATGAGGCTGCCTCCTCTGGACTGCAGGGTTAGTTGGGTTCACACTGTCTGGCTGTCTTCGGTTGTGTACCTTTCACTCTTTTTCTGTTTCCCCATATTCCATGTTAAAGTTGTCAGAAAAACACCTTTTACATGTGTTTCATCCCACCTCCCCACAGTCACATTTCAAATTACTGGATATTATCAGGGCACTTCAGTCTAAAAACATCAGAATTGGATTTAAAAAGTTATTTTTAGTTTTTTTATTTGTTTTTTTTGCACATGAAGGGAGTTTTACACTGAAAAATAAAAATCCATTGACCATCCCTCTCTCTCTCTCTCTTTCTCTCTCTCTCTCTCTCTCTCTCTCTCTCTCTCTCTCTCTCATTGTGTATGTCACTCAACTCCAAAGACACTTTGGGGCTCTGTTTTCTAATCTCACTGAGAGACAATGCAACAACATTGTATTATCATCAAGTAACAGGACTCTACAGCAGAGCTAGTGGCTCTGTAATTAGGCACAACAGCTGAATGCTAATGTCAGCATGCTAACATGTTCACAATGACATTGCTAACATGACTCAGCATGCTTACTGTTTACCATCTTAATTTAGTGTTTTAGCATGCTACACTTTAATTAGCACAACACAATGTACAGCTGAAGTTGATGGGAATGCCATTAGTTTTTCCATAAGGTATTTCATCATAAACCAAACAAACACTTGAAGATGGTGCTAGCTTAAACGTTTATCCTGTGCAGAACATAAATGTTTCTACAAACTTTCAAGGCAATGTAGTTGGCGAGACACTCAAAACTACAAAAGTCATCATCATGTATTGTATTTAATAATGTACAAAGATAATCTGTTCTTAGATTTAATGCTCTTTTAATTCTGCCATTGGCGGCGATGTACTTGCTAATAGCACTTGTGATTCATAGCCAGCCCTTACAAGTCTGATGAGACATCTTGTTGTTTTCAATCATGGTTCTATGCACTTTATGTAAACCTCTTATTTGGAGGTCGCTTTGGATAACAGCATCTGCTAAATGCCCAAATGTAAATGTAATGTAATGTAATCATGGTGTTGCTATTTGAAAAGTGAGGGAATCTTCAAAATCTTTAGGCTTCATCCTCTGGGGACCATGGATATCTGTGACCCCGCCCCCTTATACGTTGAGAGTGAAAAAACAAACTTAAAAAAATACAAGGATTTCAAGAACCTTATAAATTGTTCTTAGAAGATACAAGAACTCAACTTGAAAATGCTCTAAATCTCAAACAATAAGTGATAAAAACAAGCACTGCAAAATGTTTGTTCAACTATAATTAAAATCGTAAGGATCTGAACATGCTGCCAAATTAAGTCTCCTCATTCATAATATCCACTGTTCCTACGGTGGAGGGCAAGTTGTTAATAGTAAATAGTATGCTTTAACTTAGATATGGTTTACTGTACCTGTAATGGATTTACTGCATGTAAAATTATGCTTTCTAACATTTTACTATGAATTGTTTACATTTTTTTCTAAAGTTTTTCAGATATTTTCTGTTTCCATTAAATTTCCCCCATGAAGCAACCTGTAATTATACCATTATCTACTACAACACGCTACTTTCCCTATGGAGATCCATGCAGATTATCTTATATAATTTTAATAGTAATGAAACTGGCACCTATAAAGAATATCCAAGAATATATTGTTAAAAGAGCAAAGGAAAACAAGAAAGAGGGGGAAAATGAATCAATGAGTCATGCTAGTCAGTAAACTAACACTTAAGTTAATTGAGCAATACGAGAAAGATGAAAGGGATTGTGCAGGTTTTTCAAAGTCTGACATTCTCCGACGCATACCAAGGTGGTCCTCCTCTACTCCTGCAGGGAGACTTCTTTAGCCCACAGGGAGACAGAGGGGCTGGGGAATCTGGCTCCATTGTGCCTGGCCTGGACAGCCAGGCTAAAGAAGTGCTTGGCAGAGGAGGCCCTCTGTACACATGAGCGCACACACTGAATAGACATTAGACTCAGATGGGAGTAAGAGGCAATGGGTAAGAAAAAAATACAAGCAGGATCTTTATGGTAAGAGCACTCAGATCTGGCTACTGAACCATTTATTGAACACCAACTGTAGATTTTTGTCATACAACCATTTAAACCAATATTTGTACAAAGATTGTCAAAAGCTGCAGCCGGAAATTGTGTTACTGGTTGGGTTAAAAATATATATTTTTGGCAGTGCTAAGTACTTGTCCAATAACGACCTGAATGGCTTAAACTTAAAAAGTAAAAAATATTTATGTATTTGTGGTCACAGCAAGCCCCATATACAGACTCTTCAACAATATACAGGAGAGCACGTTTGCTAGCAAGCTAACCGTAGCACTATCATTGCTAATATCAGCTGCCTTTCCCCCTTGTCTCTTTTCCTGTCAGTTTAATTGGCCATAAAACCTGTTGTGCTTAAGTTCCTCCCATCAGATCTAACTCAACCAATCAGATTATGTTTATCTCTAAAGCTGCACTTCCTCAGAGAAATGTTTGCGTTACTGATTGTGCAGATTGAATATTGCTATTTTGTACAATGGAACAATGAAACAGTAACATTATGTCTTCTTGTGAGGCATTGAGCCGTGACACTAAAATAATGAATTCAGCCTTTAGATAAGAAACGTTTTCATTGAGCTTAATGTATTGTACAGCACCAAGTGAAAGCCATTCTAGCACAAAACATTAACATGATGCAGCAAAGTCGGATGGTGGGGTAATCGTTTATTTGAATTTCCTTAGTGAATGCTTACTGCACCCTATTAATGAGCTGTAAATCAATTACACAAAAGGGTTAAGAGTGCTTGTTGTTTTTTTGTTATAGTAAAAAATTGGTTTTGGTTGATTTAGTTATATGGTCCATTGAAGTAAATGTGTTCCATTGTCCTGACTGAATGTTTGAGTCAGTAATTGATTGTATGGTTAAAAAGGGCCAAGTGACAAAATTCAATCTGTGTTTGACCCCATATGACCTTTGAAGAAACTTACTGAATAGCATCTCCGGAAGAGTTTTTACAAAAATATTCTTCAACATAAGGCATACTTGTTAGTTAAAAAAAGATTTACATTTTTGTCTTTATTTGAATAAAGCCTCTGTTTCCCTCGAGACTGACGTGTAAGATGCACAGGCACGTCTTATCACGTCATGAAAGCTCAAAACGCTTTAGTGAGCTTTAGCCTGACCCCCAATGAGAGTGTGTGAAATAACGGGGTGTTTTTTTTTATCTCTACCATGCCTTTATCATACTGCATCCGACCACAGACCTTTGTCATGGTAATGCTGTTAGTCTGCTGCACTGCTGGTTTCGGTCTGGGCCTGAGGGACTTGTTAGTTAGCAGCATGAATGAGGACATCCCTCAGCAGCCCCCCATATACAGACCCTTCAACAATACACAGGAGAGCGACACACACCTGCTCCTTCACACAAAGCATGCAGTGGCACATCTTAAACAGTTCCCATAAACACTGGGACTCGTACGAGCTTAAAACTGGAGGAACCGGAAGCATGAATAAAATAAGCGTTTCAACTACCAGTCAGTTTGGGAATTCATACCTTACGGGTCAGAGAAGCCTAAATTATGAAAAGATTAATAGACCAAGAACTCAAAAAACTAATCACCAGTCCAGGCAGAGGCCCTGCATAACTTGCCTTTGAAGTTACACAAAAAAACAATTTGATATCACAGTAATGATTCCACAAGGTCCATTCATAGCTGCTCTGGACCTTTCGATCACAGGATCTTCATCATCAGATGGGGTTTCCCGGATGTCATGGAATTGTAGATGATTCTCTGAGCACTGTAAGGATTTATTTAAAGAAGGACTTACTCAAGGAAGATTATATGACACGATCAAAAGCTTCAGAATAGCTACTGAAAGGACTCGATAGTGACAATCTTTTTGTCAGCTGCTGTTTTCCTGGCCACACATGAACTTTTAATCTCACTGTTTATAAAATTACCAGATGGGAATACAAATCACCACAAATCACTTTACTTAATATTGATTCAAATATTCTGCCAATATTATGGCCAATAGTGCCATAAAGCAGTCCTAAGAGGTGATTTGTAATAATGTTAACAATGCCCTAATTAAACCAGATATATTAAAGAAATGGCTAATTTGGTGTAAATGGTACTGTAAAATGTAAGTCAGTTAACAAATCTCAATCATCTCAAGGGATATATCATTGTATTGCCTAAAAACAGCATCAGGTCCTGAGGGCTAACAAAACGTAATTTGATCAATGTGGTAATTAAATTAGTGGGAGGTCACAGGTACTGTGACACAGGTACTGTCTGTAACCATTAGTCCTCTGAGCATTGTCGATTTAACTGATGACTTCCGCAAAGATTTTTTCTTTAGATATAATGCCTGCTGTGTCTCCATTGTATTAATAAAATCAAAAATATCAACATTGGAATCAGACTAAGGTGTGCTCATACTTTGCCATATCCAATCATTTGTCAACTTACTTAAGGAATGTTTGTCTGTAATTTAATTGATTTACCATGCAATATAATATAATATCAGTAAGTACATTATGGAATACTCTTATCCATGTTAATGTAAGTATAATGTCAGCCAGTCTTTTCCAGTCATGAGAAACAAGAGTCATAAAAATGTAATTCTTACGCAGTAATAGTGAAATTAGGATGTCTTTATATAGCACATTTTGTTTGTTATGTACGTTATGTCACTGACAATTCAACACTAGATCCCTTCACACACAGGTTCAGGTCAAAAGTTCTTCTTTCTGCTTCCCAGCCCCCCTGCTGATGAGACTCTGGATAAAGGCTGCCTGTGGCAGATGCTGCATCCCAAATAAGCCTTATACACACAACGTACAAACAGGCCCAGGAAGAGGGGTGAGGGATCACTGCCTATTATCCTCTCCTCTCTGTTTGTGACAGCCAGCAAATATAATCCCTGCTCTCTGACACTGTTATGTCCGTTAGAATAAAAAGGGGGGGAGCTTGATTTCATTGCTATGAATCACCTACAAGACAGATGAAAAATGAAGTGTGCTTATATGATGGCAAAGAAAACTTGTTTATTCTACAGGCTCAGGCTGAGATTAAATGTATGTCTGGTTGACTGTTTTTCTCTTGCTTGGCGTGCCATTGATTTTCATCTTATAGCACTTAAGGTAATCTCTCCCATAAGATACTTTTTTTATTCACACACTGTATCAGGGTTATTGGCAATGTGGGGCCTCCTCCTTCATTGCAGCTGCCTTCTTGTGCTCAATGGAAAATGTGGACTTTTGGCTGTAAATCCTCTCTTCCTGGGGGCAGTTGATTAAAACGCAGAGTTTATGATGAGCTGAACTCCTCAGTCCCCCAAATCTCACCCATGACTGTGATTTCCAACATCCAGGCAGCCCAGCAGGGAAGCCCATCAGCCTTTCATCCACTTTTCTTGGAAGCAACCTCTATTGGTGATAAATGACAGTGTGCATGTTGAATGGTGCTTCTGGTTTGACCCTTAAAAGGGACCCTCTCTTTTTGCCATGTCTCATGAAGAGGGCTAATTACCATGCTCTGTAGAGGAGCCATTGAGGTCTTATTTAATTTGAAGGCAGCAGAGAGGTTCAGATAGCAGAGGAGGGGGGAAGTCTGTAAAATTAATCTTTTTTTTCCTTCTGGTCCTTTGGCGCATGGGGTCTGTGATCAAATTTAGGCTGCCATTGGTTGGTAATTTGGAATCCCATTCATTTAGAAACTCACTTAATTTTGTCTCCCAACCTGTGTCCTCTCCATTATCACATGCATTTTGGAAGGAAAATGAGGGCTTGCTTTCTTGCCACCAGGGGCAGCTTATTTCATCACTGCATAGCTCAGCTGCTCTTCAACCACATCAGCTCTTGTGTTTTTTTAAGAACTGTGTGCAAGCTCTGAGTGCACCTACTGAGAAATGGAGAGGAGAGAGTTTTGGCAAAATTATTTAATTAGTACAGAGGGGACTGGAAGATGCTGAAAGCTGAGATCAGGTGTCATGGTTTTACAAAAATGTCTTCCTGGCAAAGTGGTGCCTCATCATTGCCAGCTCCTTTCAGATAAAGAAAGGGGGGACGGGGAATGTGGGCCTTACTAGCTTATTAAAGACATTAGCTCTCCGAGTATCCCAGAGAAACATCTATCTGTGAGTTTGTGCATTTTACAGCTAAACTGTCAGAGCCAGAGTCAGTTAAAGGTGTTTGCATAATGTATGATTCCCTGGTTATTGTATTACTATGCATTGTGAGATTCATGATGTATTTTGTGGTATAATTAAGGAGAGACTGGGAACTCTTGTATCAGCACTGGAGTACTCAGGGGTTAAATAACTTGACCCTATTCTATTCAATTCACTCGCTCTCTCATCGGCCACAGTGACAGGCATTTTCAGTTTTCTTTTTTCTCTTCCTTTGTTTTTTATCCCCATTTGCATAAATAGAGGCTTGGGGAGAGTGAGGGGGTCAGACATGGGGCAGTAATGTAGTGAAAATCTGAAACAGCTTCAAAGCACAATAAACAACCTATTTTTGCATCTTTAGTGCTCCTTCATTGAGGTAATATATTATATAATAATATGTGGGCAACTTGACAGACTGAAGACTAGAGCTGCGCAAGGAAAGATTTCTATGAAATAATGTAGTCGTGTTATCAGTTGCAAAGTGAGGCTGCCACAAACAATGGTCCCATCCCAGTTCATTTACATCCCACACATTTCAGCAGATTAACCAGGCGCTGTGTGTGACTGCTGGCAAAAACGTTTATTATTAAAAAATGTATTTTCACTATAGCTGGGACTCATCACATTGCCAGCATCAACAGTCTAAAAAAAACTTTCCTAAAGTCACGTAATGTAATATTCTATTCTATGGGACAGTAATGTCAGTCTGTCAGTCCATCTCTTTGGTCCAGACTGAAATATCTGAACATGGAAAACTTGCACAGATGTTTATGGTCTTATTGAATTCTACTGACCATGGTAATGCCCTGACCTTTATGCAAGACCACCATGAGGTTTACTGTTTACTTTCGTTTTGAGTGAAATATTTTGACATCTATTGGGTGGATTGCTATTCTGAGAGAAAGTATACCCAATACCTTATTTTATGACCAAATACTGTACCTGCAAAACTAATAACATTTCCATCAGCTGTACTTTGTGTTGGTGCTAAATAACAGATGTTAACATGCTAACTAAAGGCTAATCTAAGAGGGTGAACAAGGTAAACATCAACTGCTAAAGATCTGCATGCTAGCCTCACAGGGCCCCTGTAGACTCTTGGTCTTGTTTAGTGACACACAGCCTTCAACTAACTAGTCTCTTAACTAATATGACAGTGACATTACAAAATGTGTATCTCTGGTGGAACTACATTATGTGTTTAATTCTGAAAGGCACAAATCATGCATGAAACTTCTGCAGAATGTATTGCACTGCGTCTTTGTTAATGGAGTTGCATCATGATCCTGTAGCCCAAACGGAGTAAATCAAGATTCTGCACACATCTAACGCTTAATAAACCAAGTTTGCATTGACAGGTTCACAGAAAATTCCACTCACATGTAACACAGAAGGCACTTTACACTGGTATTGATTATATTTTATGAGGTGATATATGGACTCGGACGCTGGAATGCAAGTGGAAAGGCACATAAACATTTAGTTCCTACTTATAGAAGATATTATGATTCCTGGCTGCACTGGCTGAGAGATTAAATACATGCAAACTCTATCTTTTATGTAAAAAAAAAAATAGATGTGGATATTTATTTAAAAAGGCAATTTTATGGTTTGTCTTTGTTCAGGTACATTCTCCTTTAACTAAACCTAACTCTCCAACGAGTGATCTTGTGGATTAGGGAGGAGGCTGAGTGGCGGGTATCTGCATTCGTGTGTGTGTGTGTATGTGTATGTGTACATTTATTGGTGAGATAGAGCGAGTGTGTGGGTGTGTGTACTGTACATGCATGCACGCACGGTGGATCAGTTGATTGGTTGATTATTTGGTTGGCCGGAGAAAGACAGAATGAAAGGAACAAAGAGGGCAGGATCTGGGGCGTAAACACTCGGACAGTCACCTGTATTCATGCTTCTGTTGGGTTTTAGTGCACCTTCACACTGCTCCATTTCCACAGCGACATTTTTTGGTGAATTATTTTATATATAATAAATACTTAAAAACAGAAAAAGTTCACATGGTTTTGTTTGAACCCCAGAAAATGTGAGTACACGTTGCTGTAATGGTGTTTGCATACAGTTTGCTTAGTGTTCTGTATGTCTAAGGCAAATATTGTGAGTTATTGAAATGGGTAATGATAGAATTTCACCATGGGGTCCTTCCTTTGGTTTCCCATGCAATGCCTTTTTGTTGTTTTTGCTTCCAGCCTCTTTGTTTGTAGGCTGGGGTTGCAATGGCTGGAAGTGCGTTGAAAAGTAATCTGAGATGTTTTACAGTAATTAGTTGTCTTTGTTGCTGCTGTGGAGACTGCTGCACTGACTCTGAATGGGGAAGGAGGGGGGCTGCAGAGGGGGTTGGGGTGAATGTGTGAGTGGGTGGGTAGCAGGGTGGGTGTGGGTCTCTTCTTTTGTAGCCTGCACTTTTCTCCCTCACCATCGAGAGAGGGAATGGGCTGAGGCAGCTGTCACTTAACATGTGAATGTTCTGAGGGCGGCCCAGGGGTCTTTAGAAAACTCTCCTTTTTTGCCCCCCTAGCCATCCCATTTTTCAAGCAGAAGCAGCATGGAGTTTCTGAGGCACAGTCAGACTCAGAGGAGGGGCTTTGTTGGATGAGAAGGGGGAGAGAGAAGGACGAAAAAATCCTGGTGAAGGTAAAGGGGGCAATTTGCCGCCTAGCTGCCTGGTTCATGAGCAACCTGAGCAGGCTGCAGCGCTGGAGAGAGTGCCACCGCCGTGTCGTTATATGGAAACTGGCACAATCTGACCTCCATGTGAAAACTGCTCTTGGCTGGGAGCTGTGGGAGTTCAACTGAGCCGTTGGAATACATTGTCTCCATCTGGGCGCGCTATCCCATTCGGCGACGTTAACAAGGAAGGAATTCCTCTATCACAGCTCCCACAACAAAGAAGAAAGGGAGAGGAGCAGAGCTGGTGGGAGGAGAAGTGAAGTGAGGGGAGGGGAGGGGTGCACTGCGAGGGGAGAGGAGGACATTGTTTGCTTGTGACTGTGGGCAACGGAAAAGCATGAGTTATCAGGGCATGTGTTTAGAAAGTGTGTTCGTATGTGGGCATGTGTGAATGAGTGGACTCGATTGAATGTGCGTCCGAGGGAGTATGTGTGTGTGTGAGAAGGGGACTTCAGTTTGGGATGTGGGAGCTGGGAGGCCGTTCAAAGGATGCTCAAACAATGCTGGATTTTTTCCCCTCTTTCTCTCCTTTTTGAATGGTGATTGAGGACTGGCTGGATTCCTTTACTCATGCTGTTTGGCTCAAGTGAGCTTCAGGGTAAGTGTGGTTCACATAAACCGCCAAAACTGCCAGTAACCCAGAATTTGGTTTGGGACTTTTGCTGGTCAGTGATTGAGGGAGCCATGTGACAGTGAATGAAGTTTTGACTGGAGGGATATTATTCACTTATTCTAACCGAGTGAAAAATACAAGTGCAGCAGGCAATGAAATACCCCAGTAGAGACAACATCAGTGTGAATGGGACATTCTGCTGTGAGTATATTTTATTTAGTTCAACAGTTTGTTCTTTGTAAACAAAGTACAGCTGCTTGGATTTCCTAAAAGGATTCACAATTGTGATCAACATATATAACAACAAAATAACAAATATACTTCAGTAGGCATGGCCAATTTTAAGAAACTTGTCATTTAGCAAAGCCATGCTGGCATTTGATTCTGTACAGTAGCTTTGTGTTGCGTGTTTAGAGGATTGTCTTTGAGATAGAACATGTGACCTTACACAATATCCACCCTAAAA
Source organism: Nannoperca australis (assembly GCA_036023655.1). NCBI lineage: Eukaryota > Metazoa > Chordata > Actinopteri > Centrarchiformes > Percichthyidae > Nannoperca > Nannoperca australis. Next base: position 14,144 of record JAVQJD010014504.1, read on the forward strand.
TGTTATGAGTCTCATGGGTGAATACACAGCTGCCATCTTTGATTAGAGACCACTACCATGATTGCTACTTCAGGACTTCCCTTCACAGAAGCAGACACACAGCAGTGACACAAGATTATGGGGGCTCTACTGTTGTGATTGATGATTATTGTCCTGCTACTTAATTACAAACCCACCCACACAATGCTTCCTGAATCATGTAAATGAGTCAATCGATGTGATATGTGATACAAACATGTAGATGTTTTGTATAGTATTTTGATATGTGAGGTGTTATTCAAGACACACACACACACACACACACACACAGAAGTCTCCTATTTTCAGATTTAGATAATAAATAGGCCTGACATGTGAAACTGAAGAATTTTCATTCTTCTTATTTCTTCTGCCATACCATGGAGAAGCCCCTATACCATAGTTGTAATCAAATTCATCAGTAAATGGACTGCGGTCATGTATCATAAATCACTGTTGAGAGCAGAGAAAGGGCTGAGCTGAATTTAGGGCCATTTCAAAGTTAAGTGGTGGGATTGTTAGGTCATCCACAATATGAGTTAAATGGTGGAGTGGTTCTCCTTCTAGTATCATTATGCCAGAAAGTGAGAGGTGCGTCTCTGATTTTGCATTTTGAGAGGGTTTTCCTGGTTTGCTGTGACTGCAGATTAATGTAGGTCATGGAATTGTTATTATTTTTTTGTGAGGGCTGAATACTGCCTATAATAAGATTAAATTGGCTTTTAATTAAAAGTAAAGTATGTTGTATATCAGCGTCTGAGTGGCCCAGTCTAGTTAAGATGTCTAGATGTGATAAAACTAAATATTTGCATATTTATTTTTTATAACATCTCCCTGGTAGTGCACTTTAATGAGACTACTCAGCATATCCTCACATACATTGCTGTGAGATCACTGTAGAGGCAACCATGTAATTTAGCAAACGACCACACATGCGGTGCTGTAACCAGACACGGCACACCCTCTCTTGAATTGTTAACCCATGTGAACACGGCCACAGGCACTCTCTCTGCCCTCCTCAGGAGACTGCTGGGCAGTGATCTGAGCTAACTGGGTAATCATTGATCTTCAGGCTGGGGCTTTGTCTGGGCACCACTCTCTGATCTGACTGTGTGCTCCCCTGTGGATCACTTGACTGCATCATCTGCTCTGCAGAGGCATACATGATGTAGGTAATTACTAGCCTAATGCACATGAAGGCATCATATCAAACTAGGTCATATTTAGATTTTCATTTAGTTAAAGGCAGTGATACACCTTGATTATAATTAGTTAATATTTGGGAGACATACAAATGACAGTTGATTCAAATATGGGGTGGATATTGACAGTGACAATGCTAAGTCCTTGGCTGTAGACTTTCTTTGTGTCTAACCTCTGGCAAAGATAAAAGACCTGCATATTCAGCATAATTCTGTCTGCCTACAGCATGACTGTAACATGTAACTAAACCCACACAGCACTATAAATCCTCCTCGGCATTTTCAAGCTAGAAAAAAACCTTCTCAGTAGTTTGAGGAGCCAAAATCCCAATTTCCCCTTTGTTGACCCATATCACCACCCCCCACAGATATTTAGTCACTAAGCATAGCCTGAGGGGACCTGTATAATTTGGAAAGGACCAGTCCAACACAGTCTCTGAGGGAGGACGTGGCTTTGACAGGAACCCTCCCTGTGATCTCCTGATGGGCTCACCTCAGCTCGTCTAAACCAAGATAATTACATTCACCTTTCACCCTTCTGTCAAAACGATGGAGGCACTGAGCTGAGGGCGAAGCATATGGGCTGACACAGTTTCAAATTGTCACTGCCATTTGGAGTCTTAGTAGTAGTAAGAAAACAGCCTGTTAGCCTACAAGCTCCACTTGGTGATCATTATGGAAAAGCATTTATTTTTTCCCCCCCAAACACACACATACTGCCTCTGTTTCGCTGTGTGTTCCTACCCCCCCTTCTTGTCTGTGTTTTTATGGCTGTCATAATTGATCAGATCCTTCACGGGTTTCCCAGAACTGGTCCAGACTGAGTTAGAGAAAGAGCTGGCTGTTTGCCACCGGTTCTCAGTGCCAGGCTCAACAGTGGGATCCTCGACAAGCCTGTCACATTGATTTCTGAGCCCGAAATATTTCAGCTGGTGATGTGAGATAGATGGGGAGGGTGTGTGTATGTGGTCTAAAGGAAAACAAAGGGACAGAGAATACCCAGGCCAAGTATCTCTGCTGTAGATCCCTCTGGTATTTTAGTGCCAAGGAAAGGGCAATGTTGGCACAGAGATTTAGCAAATAAAAGATGTGAGAGACTGGTTTAATTTAGTCTCATAGAGGAGTTTGGAAATATAAGCTGTGGCAAGCAGTAATTACTTACTTAAAGTTGTGCTTTTAAAGAAAGACGAACAGTAGTGTATTTTTTGTTGATTTACACAATGAACACTTGTTGACTGCATGATGACCCAGAGCCCCCTTGTTTTACTTTAGGTAGCTGAAGGATCTTCCGCATGCATGGCCGAGGGGCCTTACCTGCCCTATTACTTCACTAGCCTCTGGGCTGAAGGATTATGGGTAACCTCATCAGCCGGCCCAGCTGCCTGGGCCAAAAGTCTAAGCATGTGAGGTCAGACGAGGACTTCCTGAAGGAGTGCTACCAACGACGAAGAGACTGGCAGCCCCCAGACCAACATGGGGAGGCCAAACCAGAAGTAGGCATCAAAGACAAAGCAAGGGAGGATGCAAACAAGGAAAGAGAGGTGGAGAGCGACAAGGAGGCACAGGAAATTGATTGTAAGAGAGAAGACGGGGCTCATACTCCTATTTCGGACCAACCCCTCCGCAGCTCTCCTGCCTCCACAATCAGGAGCACCAGTACTCTGGATAATGCCTGGCACAGCAGTCCTTCTCCAAAAAAAACATCCAGAAATGGGACACTAACAAGGAGAACAGTTCCTCCAGAGTTTGCAAGATCCCCTCTTGCTCAACCGGACAAGAGCGCTGCAGAAAGGAGGGCCAGCTTCCAGAGGAGGGACTCCAGAGAAGGAAGCCCCTGGTCCTGGAAGACTTTAGCATCACGAGAGGTTACGGAGGTGACGGAGGTGACAGAGACAACCGTAACCGAAATTGTGGAAGTGACAGAGTATCCGACTGGAGATAAGGGAGGGGACCCCATAGTCACCAGAACCGTTAGAGTCCTGAACGGTGTTGCAGAGGAACTTGCTGAGGTTGATAAAAACTGCAACTTTCAAATAAATTTCATTTGTCTTCCATTTCATTCTTTTCTTTTTCCTCTTTCCTCAACTGATCTTAAACCTTTCTCACCTAGACTCCTTTTATAAAAGCAATGTTTTAACCATATGAGACTGTAGTGGGTTTTTAAAGAGTGATTTTATGAACTGAAACAACATGTAGACTGTCTTTATTTCACAGCTTCACAACAGTGATGGACACTCAAGCTCAGACCCGGATTCCAGCCTGGACAGATGGAGGGTAGGTTTTTTCCCTTAACTCTTTTCTCATAGTGTTGCAACAGTAAAAGTGATCATGTTTCTCCTGGAATCATGCACAAACTATATATTTATTCATTCATACTTAAGCTGATACTTTGTTGTGGTTTTTCTCAAGGGAACAAGATCTGCCTTGGCACTGAGGGATGTGTCGACAGATTCTGAGACATTTCTCCAAAACTTGGAAGCTTTGCTCACATGGGTCTGCGAGATAGAGGAGCTCACAGCTAATCAGAAGGCTCCATCTTCAGAAGTCAAAGTGGTGAAAGCACAGCTCCAAGAACAAAAGGTTTGTTATCGCCAACATCACATCATAGCCTAATTTCTTGTTCCAAAAAAACATCTTTCAAGTAGGGGGAATAGGGAAAATACATCTGAAAGGGTTATCCTTAGAAAGGTGTGGTGAGGTCATTAAAAATGCTCAACTGCTTCCATCATAATATAAACTCAAGTCATGACTGACTGGGTGGCGTTCAGAGGCACTATGAGCTTCAGTAAGTCTTTGTGAACATGAGAGTATGAAAAAAGTAGGAAAGTCTCTCACCTTTCAGTTGAAATCACACCCATTGTGAGCTCTTCGGATGAGGTGAAACCCGCCTGGCTCTCAACAATGTAAGCTTGACACACGAGACATAGCTTTCTCCACACTGACACAAAGGCAGAAACACTAAGAATGGGGGTTTGCTTAATATTAATTCCTACTGCAAGCAATGCAATTTCTCTGAAATGAAACCTCAAATGTAAGGGAAACATTTTCTGTAGTACTGATGAGAACCTTTTTGATTTAATACAAAATAATACAATATATTTTACATGTCGTTTTCTTGAAGCTTATGTCTTTCTGCAAATAGGGGTAAAATATCGTCCATCTTTAATAAACCGTTTTGCTTTCATTAAGTATGGCTTTACTTGTTCCTTTACAGCTCTTGCAGCGCCTCCTAACAGACCGAAGCCATAGTATCAGCTCTATGATGCTGGAGGGCCCTCGTCTGGTGGAGGCCCACCCCGGAGAGGAGGGGGAGCAGACGAAGGTCAAGTTCTACACTCTCAAACAGAAGTGGGAGGCCTTACAGCTGGAGGCAGAGCAAAGGTCAGCCACTTTTACAGGCCATGCCACATGTCTTTCACTTTGACAACGCTTACTGCTCGATACAAATCTTACTTTAGATGATAACAATCAGTGGACATTTTGTTGTTGGTAGGAGAGCGAGCCTGGAGCTCATTCTGCCCAGGGCCCAGCTCTTCCAGGAAGGAGTGGACGGCATGCAGCAATGGCTCATATTGGTAGAGCAGACCCTAGCTGAACTAAGGAATGCAGAGAGAGTGATGCTGCATATCTCAGAGGCCACAGATAGATCCAAGGTTGGAAACCTATCACATATAATTCAACTGCATGGACTGTGTAGTAAATGTGCATTGTGCTGTAAATAGAGCATTATAATTTTGACATGTTTTCATTTTCATTAGGCTGCTGTTGAAGAGATTGAAGTCAAAATTGTTGACTTAGGGGAAATACAAAAATCAGGACATGATCTCATGGAAGCAATTTCAGGTAATATTTATGACATAAGGTAAAAACTAATGGGCACAGTATCGAGGCTGGATACATTTTCCTTTTTAATGATGTATACTAATATTTTACTACTTCTAGTAGAAGCAGATGATTTATCTGTAAATGTCAAAATATATTGATAATAATATTAAAACATACTGCAGATGGTTCAATGTCAAAACAGTACAACCAATGTAGATAAAGGGTTACCAACAGATATCTGGTATAGTAATTAATCAATTCTATTGATCAGTACTACAGTAAATATGTCAGTAAATAAAAGCACAATTCTATTAATCCTAAAAACACTGTTTTACATAGATTTTTAACATTGTCAGTATGTGCAAAAATGTGTTAGTCTTACCCTATGACTGCTGATATGCCCAGTGTTTGTAATTGGTCCTTCAGAGGAGGAAGCCCAGCAGGTACAGGAGAAGATGGATGCTCTGCGTATCCGTTGCTCTGTGCTGAGACTAAGCAGCCTGGACGTGCTGCAGAGGCTTGAGCAGGCCCTGGAGGCCTCCAGCCGTTTTACCTCCAGCCAGGAGGACCTCCACCTGTGGCTGGGCCGCATCGAGAGGGAGCTTCTGGGGGCCTCAGGAGCGCAGGCGCACACCGGAGATGCAGTACTATGTGTAGCTGAGAGACAGAGGGTAATGTTCCCACACAAACCTACAATGAACAAGTCGGATGCTTTAGCAGAGTTATGATTACTTCATGGACTAATTTGCATATCCATGAAATCATTACAGAACTATTTACATACTATATACATTTGCTTTTTTGTCAAGCTGTGAGAACAAAAGTTTTTTTTGACTACAATCACTAGAATCTATATAGCTTAGCATTGCATAGCAAACAATGTTTGATTTTCTAACCACATTTCTGAACAGCATTAAAGTTTCAGAAAAAGCATTCTAGATTTAAATGTGTCAGCTTTTTGAACTACACAAGGGTTTGATAACTAGCTACTATGCCAACCATTTGTTATAGATATGTTCCATTGCTGTTTTTGTACACATGTACACTTTATACATATACATATGTCATTAATTTATTATTATTCAAGAGCTGTCTTTGAACATTAAACCATAATTTGTATACCCTTCATTTTATTTGATTTAATTTGAATACATTTTATAACTCAGAATGATACTGCTGCTAATATGCTGCCAAGTGGTGTTTATTAATGTTATGCTAACAAACAGTATATTCTTATCAGCTGGAACAGGCAGTGGTGAAGGAAATGGCTTGGTTCAGAGACACAGCGCTGAGTCTTGAAAAGCTTAAAACCATTAGTCTGGATCCCGAGCTCATAGCGGAACAACTCTATGAGCAGAAGGTCAGGACATCATACACATATAACTGTCTAACCAATGAACTACAAAATTACTTTCCCCATTTTGAATAAAAAACATTGTGTTATCTCTAATATCTATTGTGTAAAGATTTTAAGTTTTAGAAATTAACTGATGATGTTTGGTAAATTAATTAAATGTGATGTATTATCTCCTGAATAGATTTTGGCAGTGGAGATTCTCCAACACAGGTTCAACATTGAGAAGATGGTCAAGATTGCTGAAATCTTGCTGACATACAGTGATGAAGGAGAAACAGGCGATTTGCAGGTATCCCCCACACTTGATTTTATTCGACCGTTTTACAGATAATGTAAACAAATGTACTTTTAAGGTGTTTAAATTTCTAATGTCTTTATTTTACTGCCACTTCTCCACACAGACCCCATTAGGGGCCTTACAGGAACAATGCAACACCACTTCAGCCACCAATTCCCACGTGGTCTTGCAGCTTGAGCACGCACAGTCACTCCTTCTCCAGTTCTCTGAGGGCCTCGCTGAGGTTTCACCCTGGCTTGAGGAAACTCAATCCCTGATTGGTCACCTGTCCCTGAGCAGAATTAGCTACGAGGCATTTCGGGAACAACAGGACCTTTTACAGGTAGAAAAACCTGCCTTGCCACATTAGAGTGCCAGCTTTTCTCTTTTTTATCCAGTTCAACAAAGAAGTCCTTTTATATTTCACAGTTCGCCACTATTTTCCTCTGTAAATGAGCTGTTCTTTCCAAGTACAGTGAGACAATGTGATTTTTTTCAACCCTCCTCTACTCCTTTTAGGGGTTAATCTCAAAGCAGGTTCTTTCAGAAAAATATCTGCTCTCTACATTGCTATTAAACCTTTCATTTTTTCATCTCTTATATGTTAAGGGCCTGAGGGAGTCTATAGCAGAACACAGACCCTTGATAGCACGCTTATGCTCTCTGGCAAAACGTTTGTCAGAACTCAACCCCATTCATGGGGAAGTGTTCTGTCGAAAGGCTACAGAGGCCGAGGAGCAGCACAGAGCCATCAGAGACCGGGTCAGAGAGACTGCTAATCTACTTGAGGAGTCCTTGCCTCGGTTCACGCAGGTAACAATGTTTGGATAATACACACAATGGTATAAATAGCCCTACACTTTGCAATATATGACAAATATGCACATTTTCATATGTTTTCCTGTTCCTACAGCTAAATGAGAGGATGACCCTTATCAGAGAGAGTCTTGATCGCCTGCACAGTCACATACAGACTCCCAGCTTTCTTCAAGGCCTCACCCCAAGGATCCAGGAGCAGCTGCAGGACAACAAGCACACCCTGTCTGAGCTGTCCAAGCTGGAACTGAGCCTCAGCAGTGTGAAGACGCAGGCAGATGAGCTGCTGGCTAACACCCAGGCAGCTGGTGATGGATCTGTTGGCACAGGTAATGTGATCTTGTTTGTTTACCCATATGATGCGGTCCTAGTACACATGGGGTTACAAGCAGCAATGCTATTAACTGCGGTAAAAGGGCCAATTCTGAGCAACATCCCTGTTATATCCTGGTGATTTTAGCAATCCAGGAGCGAGTGTCCAGCCTGTCCCAGCAGTGGGATGAGACACATACTCAGGCCAAGGAGAGGGAAAGCTGGTTGCTCAAACTCTTGGACCTCGCCTTGAAGTTTTGGAGTGATGTCAGCGATGTCACGGCTGCTCTCAATGATGCTCAGCAGGCAGTTTTGGATCTCAATGCAAGTCGGACAGACTCCGAAACAATCCGCCAGAGCCTTGAGACCATGCAGGTTTGTCTTGAAGCTCTTAAAGGAGTCATTTATCAGAAATTTGCAAATTTATATATAAGACAGTACTTTTTTCCATCCTTTCAACTTCTAGACTCTCAGGGAGGATATTGACAGTTTACAAGGAGATCTGGACACACTTGGTGCTTTGGGAATGGATCTGATGTCAGCATGTGGGGACACAGACAAACCAGATGTCACAAAGAGCTTAGACGAAGTAAGAAATAGATTTAAATTAAGTCCTTTTGAAATCATGATATTTTCTTGACTGACTTAAACACGTTGTCTTTTTGCTGCCTTAAAGCTCTATTGCACGTGGAACAACTTGAGCAAACTATGGAACGAATGTCACAAAAAGCTGGAGGAGTCCCTGCAGATGGCACTACATTATCAAGACACTATGCAGGTATGTGTCTATATACAGTACATACTTGTATTATGTGTATATATACCCATATACTAACACATACATCTTGGTCAGTATCATAGCCATATCAAACAGGACACTGCCTGACTCTAGCAGTGTTATGGCATCCTTCCAAACACAAAGCTGTTCTTTTATTTTGAAAGTTGCTAGCATTTCTTATGAGTGACTGACATGTTTGTTGTCTCCTGCCAAAGGCAAATTACTTTCATGGTGCAATCTGTGTGAGACAGCATCAAAATAAATCTTTGTGGAATGTATCTAACATTCTAGTTGTATATTCCAACAGGGTTACATATTTGGCTGTTGAGAACAAAATCTCTTCAATGTTAAAATCACACAACTTGGCAAGAATTCAGGGTTGAGTTGAACAAGGGCTGACTGATTGTTTATAATTTATAGTGCTTTATATTGCTTTTCCAATTGATTGTTTTGCTAATAGGGTCTTTTTGAGTGGTTGAAGTCAGCTGAGCTAAGATCTACTGAAGAGTTTGTGGTAGGAACTGACCTGGAATCAGTCAAGGAGCAGCTATGTAATCTCAAGGTGAGTTCATACGCTAGTAATTACCCATTTTATACATATTATACAATGTGTGTACTTTATATACCCATATAATATATAGCTTCATTTATACAAATGCTGCTTTTGGATATGTGTGTTTTATTTTATTATAACATAAACAAATCAATCTCAACAATAGCTAATTTAATGTGAGTCCTAAGATATATTACGTCTTTATTCTTTCCTTCAGGAATTTAAGCGTGAACTTTACCAGAAGAAAATAGAGATAGAAAGCCTGAACCATCGTTTTGTATGCCGGCTGTCTCCAGGATCGGAGCGTCCAAGCTCCGTCTCACCGCTGTGTGACTTCAGACAGCGCTGGGACAGCTTGGAGTCAGAGACTGTTGGCAGACAGGTGAGAATATGTAATATTAATATTAGCATGACACCGTAATCCAATATATTCACAATGATGTTACTTCAACAACAGCCCAATAGAAACTATATTTACAAAACAAGAAAACTGTAAAAGAAGAATTTATTTTTCTGCATTGCCCCCAGCATCAGCTGGAGTGTGCTCTGCTGGGTCTCGGTCAGTTCCAAAACACACTGGATGAGCTGCACACATGGCTTTCCCGGACTGCTGAACAACTACAGGGCAGCCAACCAATCAGCATCGACCTGCAGGCCTGTGAAATAGAGCTGGCCAAACACAAGGTTGGTGGTGACCTAAATACAATAATATATAGAATGACATTTTAAAAGAAGCCCTTCATTAAACGGCTGCATTCACAGGTAGGCTCTAAGTATAACAGAACTCTTTCAGACTTTGAAGGTCTCAGCAAACAGTGAGCCCTGTAACTCTCACAGAGCTGTGGCTTTATCTGCTAGATAACACTGAACACTTAGCCTTGAATGAATAGCAGACTTCTGTCTCTTGAAAGTGTTCACCATTGTGTCTGTACCTCTTGTATTATTTCTGCTCATTTATAGTTTACCAACTGTACACACTGCTAGAATTCTCTGACAACATCTTTGTCTGAAATGTCAGACACAACCAAGCCCAGAAAACACCTCCAAGCAATACATTTTGAATTACACAGAAACTGATACCATGATACCCCTCTAACCCCTAATACTTCTTCCTTCTCCCAGGTCTTGCGTAATGATGTCATGTCCCATGTTCGCACGATGGAGTCCCTGAACCAGGCAGGCAGGGGACTGCTGGAGGTTGGGTCTTTGGACAGCCCATATGGTCTGCAGTCCCGGCTGGAGCAACTCAATGAAAGCTGGGAGTTTGTCCGCTGTGAGACTGAACGCAGGCAGCTGGAGTTGGAGAACAGACTGAGTCAGGTGAAGAGAGAATTACAGATCCATTACAAAAGTAATACAGAAAATGTGTTACTGTATACATAGTACCTTGTTACACAGTATATTAGGATGCAGCATTTTCTCAGCTATACTGCATTTTATGCTTGATTGTCATCATGGTGCCCTCTTGTGGTGATTGTAGAGGTAAAGATACAAGCGTGAAGAGGTGTGTCCAAATTGAATGGTGTTTTTCATTGTCATAAAGGAAGGCAAACTTTGAAATTAAATAATAATTTAAACCAACCAACCACCTTACATATTTACAAATAAAAATGCATTGTAGTTACCAAATAATATTTTGTATAATATCACTGTTGTTGATGTTACATGATGAAACCTTTGCCATAACTAAGGTTGTTATCAAGTGACACCCAGAATAGGTGATTTTGCATTTATTCTGTTGTTTTTACTGCAGGTACAAGATGTCACGATGGAGATTCAAGATCTTCTGCAGTGGCTGGAGAACACAGACCTGAGACTGTCCTCTTATAAAACCATCTGGAGCATGCCAGACTCTGCCAGTGAAAGGCTCAGTGCACTCTTGGTAAAACAGTCCAGTCCTGGCAAGATATGCAAGAAATAAAAAATATTGTAACCCAGTAAAAAAATATTTCTTTCCTAGGCACCAATTGTCTTTCTTTTTCTCACCCATAAAAGGAGCTGTGCAATGAGATGGAGTCAAAGTTCCACGCCTACACAGATGTAAAGAATGCCATCCACAGGATGCTGGAGAGCAGCAATGTTGTCCGGGGATCGAGCACCGAACACAGCCTTTCTATTCTTGAACAAAAATGGGCATCTGTTTACAGCAAAGTTCAGGAGCGAAAGGTTATTTAACTCTTCATTAGTCATCCTGTTGATCAATCATTCTTTTAGTGCATGATTCTATCTTGAGTGTCATGCTGTTCCCGTAGGCAAAGCTCACAGAAGGATTGAGTCTGGCCAAGGAGTTCCACAGTAGCGTCCAGGAACTTCTCACTAAGATGAGCAAGTGTGAAGAGTTCATTGGGCTTCTACCTGCTCCCAGCTTTGTTCTGGACACAGTTTGTACTCAACTGCAGGATCACAGAGTAGGTTTTTTATACCTGCTCTAGTTTTTCTGCCTGCTTCAGATCCAGATTTACATATACATTTAGAAGTATTAATTTTTGGTTCATGAAATACTTTTATCTGTACAGACATTGGTGAATGAGGTGAGCGGTTATAGTGAGAAGAAGACCACAGTGCGGAATACAGCCTGCAGACTAACAGAAATGAGCAGGAAGGAAGACTGTGATGTGATCCATAACCTAATCATGACCGTCCAGGATCGCTACAAAAAGCTACAGCAGCACGCTTCAGAGAGAGGCAGGATGCTGGAGGAGGTCAAAAAGAATGCCAAACAGGTATTCCATTATATCAGCTCCAATATTAACGGATGACCTTCTCCATCTTTCCCAAACTATACATGTACTTTAGGTGCAAATTGTGCCAGTCAGAGGATCCTTTGTATAATATTTGTTTTTATTTCTCATATTCCAGTTCAATGAATCGTGGCGCCTGCTAGTGGACTGGATGACAGAGGTCGAACAGACATTAGACACACATAAAGAGATTGCTGTGTCCCACGAGGAGATTAAACAGCAACTGACTGAGCAGAAGGTGCAGTAGGCATCACAATGAGTACAACTTTGCCATTATATGCAATATGTTTATGAATGCCTTCACTGATCACTTCATTTCTAATTAGGAGTTCCAAAAACTGCTGAGGTCAAAGAGGCCCATGTACGAAGCTACGTCGAAGAATGGACGCAGCCTTCACGAAAGAGCTCGGACCAGCCACGATAGACAGCATCTGGAAAATCTGTTGGCTGAGCTCAAAGACACGTGGGACACCATCAGTGGCAAGTCTATGGAGAGGTACAAAATGGTTGATAGGGACATATTCAAATTTCTACCAAGTATTAAAACAAATCCTGATCTTTGAAATTAATATTCTGGCTCGCTTCTCACAGACAACACAAGCTGGAAGAAGCGCTGCTGTTCTCAGGAAGATTCACGGACGCTCTCCAGGCACTGAATGACTGGCTGTATAGAGCAGAGCCCCAACTGGCTGAGGATGTCCCTGTTGGTGGAGACAAGGACATGGTACACAACCTGATAGACAAACACAAGGTACAATGCCTATTCTGCATTGCAATGTTTGGCCTCAATAAATCACAATGCTAAACAGGTATGAATAAAAACAGCACAGTATAGAGCTACTGCACATATGTCATACTATAGAAACACAGGATTCAAGCTAATTTGTGAAGTCGGTGATGTGTTTACAGTGATTATACTATCTGGTAATGATTTCTAGATTATACAGGCTCTATATGAAAAAGTGCCCTGAGATAACTTTGTTATGATATTGTGCAATATATATAAAACAAACTATATTTTTGACTTTGCGTAGCACATTTTGTGCCAGTTTCTTCACAATGCTGTCTTGTGGCAATATTGCGGATGCTCAGCTACATTTCGTCCTCTTAGGCCTTCCAAAAGGAGTTAGGGAAGCGAGCTGGGTGCATTAGGACCCTGAAGCGCTCTGTGAGGGATCTGACCAGGAGCAGCACTGCTGATGCCCACTGGTTGCAGGAGCAGATGGATGAACTGGAGGGCCGCTGGGAGGCCGTGTGCAAACTATCAGTCAGCAAGCAAGACAGACTAGAGGCTGCGCTTCAGCAGGTAGTTCACACAAGTAATAAAGGTGAAGAGTAACTGAGCCCTTGGGGGGTTGATGGTGCTCTTTCTGTCTATATGTTGAAGTGTCCTTGGGCAAGACACTAAACCCTAAGTCGCTTCGTGGGAGGCCAGCACCTTGCATGGCAGCTCTGTTGCCATCTATGTGTAAATGTGAGTCCATTTACCATGGGCGCTTAAATTCTGATACCTCTCAATATGTAATGAATTGTGCTGAAAGGAGCTTTAAATTTGACCATTTCCCTACAAAAATGACAAGTAGTGGTGTTTCACCCAGTGTTTTGTTAGTCTGGAAAAGTCTCAACTAGCAGATCATGACTAACTACTCCCTTATATGAAAAGACACATACATAAAATTCAGGTTGCAAATAGCTGTGGTCATGAGTAAAATGTATAATATTAGGAATGTATAGCAGTTGAGTATCTGACCATTAAAAACAAAAACTGATAAGTAAAGGGACCACTTCTCCTCTTGTCTTAATCGCTGTCTTTGTCATGGATAGGCTGAAAAGTTCGATGGCCTTGTCCACTCTTTCATGGAACGCCTCACAGAGGCAGAGAGGATACTGAAGTACGGGCTGATACCAGAGGAGGAAGAAGGTTTGCTTGCTTTCCGCAAACAGCACAAGGTCAGTATAACATGATACTTTATCACTGCCTATAAGGAGATACTTGTTTTCCCACATCTTGTCTGCATCGAGGGGGTCAAAGGTCACAAAGGTTGGGGTCTGCTAAAGAAGTTAAGCAGAGTGGATATGACCCCATTGACCCCATTCAACCGGATGAAGGACAGATACTTAATCTCCTTCCTCCCCTCCTTAAGGAATCAATGGATGCCTTGCAGGCTCAGGCGGTGGAGCTACAGAACATCCAGTGTCTGGGTGAGGAGATCCTGGCCTCCTGTCACCCAGACTCCATAATCACCCTAAAATCTTGGATCAGCGTCACCAAGACCCGCTATGAGGAGGTGGGGGCTTTTGAGCAAGTTTAATTTTCAAGAGGGGATTCAGTTCATGATGAATAACTCCTTATTTAGGACACCATTAGTTGATATCAGCTAGATAACTGGAAATGTTTTGAAGACAGTGTTTCAGTACCTGTAAACCAGTGTCAACATTAGTGAGCATCTGAGTGGAACTAGTGTAATTTCCTCCCTCTCTTTGTTTGCTGAGTTAGGTTCAGACCTGGGCTCAGCAGCAGGGTCAGAAGATCCAGGCCACCTTGTCTGCACTGGAGGCAGAGAAAGAGGAAGTCCAGAGGCTACTGGACTGGATGTCCTCAGCACAGGAAGCCCTCAACCTCAGAGACCAAGAGCCTCTGCCTGAGACCACAGAGAAGAACCAAGAACTGATTGAGCAGCACACAGTATGAGTTTTCTCTGTTTCTATGAGCTACCTACTTTACCATCTCACTATCTTCTCTGGCAAATACAGACTTCCTCTTTACTCCATTACATCTTGGGGAAGAGTCAGGATGTGTAGATACTTTAAAAAGCACCTGTCTCCCTCCAGCAGATGTTTTCTGCTTATGACGTGCTGACACTTACTGCTTACTGCTCGCAAACTAATGTTCGTCCTTAAAAGTTGTCTAACAGGCGAGCCAGCTCATATTCTCCTGTTATTGCCTCTATCTGTCTGCCTATGGTGCCCTAAAGAAAGCCCGGGTTGGTTGGATGCCCAGGTACTGCTAGATTGTGAGTGTATTGCTAACGCTCGGGAGATAACACACTCAGCAGTGGACCTATTTGATTTGATTTGATTTATTTGACATATTAACCAAATAAATAATAATAATAATATATATATACACACACACACACAGGTCATATAACTGCGACAAATACATGTTCACTGGAGGAGTCTAGAACAACACAATAAAGTTAAAGGATAACTTATTTCCATTGTGGTCAATAGGTAGTTCATGTTGAGCACAGATCAATTCAAATAAAAAAAAAATGTATGTATAGAGGAATATATAACAAAATATAAAACAACAGTTAAACCTCACCAGAGAAAATAGAAAAGTTTACTTTGAATGTGAACACCATCAGCCAATTTTGTTTATATGCTGATCCTTTATGGTACAATATAATATTCCTAAAGTCAGGATACAGGAAATTAATACTTTACCATTTAGTACTTAAATATACGGAACCTGGTCAACTTTGACCTTCTCCAAAGATTTGTTTTTGTTTTCCAGGATGCTCGAGATGACTTTGCACCCCAATCATTTGTTTTGCATTCTTTCCTCTTGTGAGCAGCTCCTCCATTTCCTTTCAGTGCATTGTGGGACATTATATATATTCACACACACACACACACACACACACACACACACACACTTAAATATGAAACAGATGTGGTTTCTATGATACCCAACAATTTAACTTACTTTACCCTGGTAATAATACAACCAGACGATTGGCCACTAGAAGGTTAACGTTTGCTGTAGCATGTTATCACTGATCATTCCTCTGTGCAGGTATTCATGGAGGAGTTGAATAAAAAGTTTCCAGAGGTTGAACATGCCACAAAGTTGTGCAAACTCAAGAGCATTTCTAAACAGCACGTTTCCCCCAGTAAACGACCACTCACAAGTAAGCCACCATGAAAACAGTTTACTTTCTATTGACACATGCAGAAAAGCTCATTACTTCAGTATAAGCGTTGACAGCTTGATGACTATCTGTTGCTGTTTCTCCATCCAGAGAGGAGGAGCACTCTGAAGCTGCAGCCCGTTGTGCCGGTTCCCTTGGAGCACCTCGACCCCCAGACCCCAGAGCTCCGTCAGCTGGTCGGTCAGTGGCAGAAACTTTGGCTCCTGGCTGTGGCGAGACAAAGCCGCCTGGAGCAACACCAGCAAACACTCAAAGAGGTTATTGTACTTAAAATATACAAATATTAACAGTTTATGGTGCCGTTAGAGCTGGCCAGTATAGAAGAAAAGTCCTTTGAATTAAATTTCCAACATCGATGTTGTGATATTTTGCATTTCTGGACAGATGGAAGAATTTGCAAACTTTGACTTCAATATTTGGCGAAAGCGTTACATTCAGTGGATAAGCCATTTGAAGTCACGGATCTTAGACGTTTTCCGCAGCATCGACCGGGACCAGGATGGACGCATCAGCCAGAAGGAGTTAATTGATTATGTCCTTGCCTCGAGTAAGACCCACTTGCCACAAATGTTTAAACAGTTTTGACCCGTGACTCATGAGTCACCATCAAATTCAAACGACAGCATCTGAAATTACTAATTTGCATGCTGAAACATAAATTCCACCTTATTAACAGTTTTTAATTATTAATAATACATTATTAATACATTTTAAATTATCAATGATTCTGTTACACAGGCACATTTCTAAACAGTTTGTGTTTATGACAAAATCTTCATTGTTTCCCCTTTTTTAATCAAAGAAGTATGTTATGCCATATCCATGTAATTAAGTTTACACAGTTTTAAATCTTCACCTCTCTACTGTAGAATTTCCCACCAACTCTCTGGAGATGAATGCAGTGGCAAACGTCTTTGACATGAATAGCGATGGCTTTATTGACTACTATGAGTTTGTGAGCGCGCTTCACCCTAGCAGAGATCCCTACAGGAAAACACTGGACGCAGATCAAATCAACGAAGAGGTTTGAACAACGTGTGCAAGAAAGAACAGAAATGTACTATTCATTCGAGTGATTTCATTCTTAGACACTACTCTATCTCATTACTCTGTTTTCTTTAGGTGAGTCGTCAGGTGTCACAGTGTAACTGTCCCAAGAGGTTTGAAGTGGAGCAAATAAGTGCCAATAGATACAGGGTGAGTCACTCTCAAATATTAAAGCAGCTATTACATTTGGTCCTCAGAGTTATGAGGGCCACGCAGGAAGTGATATGGTATATATTTCCCGTTTGTTTGGAATTAACATATAATCCCAAGGTGATGAAAAGATGTCCTATAGAACCATCAAAGATATCTTATAAACGCAGAGTGAAGATGCCACGACAATGAGTGATCCAAAAGCTATTACTTGCAATATGTATTTTGGTTGCAGTTTGGAGATTCCCAACAGTTACGCATGGTTCGTATCCTGCGTAGCACGTTGATGGTCAGGGTGGGCGGAGGCTGGACTGCTCTGGATGAGTTCCTGGTCAAGAATGACCCCTGCCGAGGTCAGTACACTACTCCTAACTGCAAACTATATTTTCTTTCTCTTTTACAAAACAGAGCACCCCTCTTTTTTAAAGACAAGCAATTATTTACTGTAATGTGACAAGTCTTCAGCAACATAGATCACAAATAAACACAATATTGGTATAAGATTAATCTAAATTTTAGATATTTCAGATAAACATCCTACACACAACCAACCATCCAAGGTGAATTTCAGGATATATAAATATATGTACATTTTGGTACCATGCTAGACTACAGTATAGTTGTACTTAATGTCAGATATTGTTTGTGCACATTTTGTGTTTTTAAATGAGCATGAATGCATCAATAAAAACTAGTCAAACATGCCAGCTTGCTCCACTAAATATCTGTTTGTTGATATTTTTAGAATTTTCTGTGAACGTTGCGTATCATTAAAATACAGATCTTTCCTATACTGACTAATACTGGCAATCTTGCTTCAATTATGTGTATGTACAGTGTCTGCTGGTTTCCACATATTACACATTTTTATGGTACTCTGTTAAATTTCTCCTGCTGTGTCACCAACAGTGAAAGGCAGGACCAACCTGAAGATCAAGGAGAAGTACTTGTCTCCTGCAGGAAGCACTTCTAAGGGTTTGACTGTCAGCAGGTCTAACTCAAGCCTCAGCCTGTACAGCAGTGCCTCCGCCCCCACCAGCCCCATGACACGCAAGGCAAGACCAACTCTGTACCCTGTTACAACTGGCTGCAGCAACATCCTGATTGTTTTTATTTTTATGGATATTTATTTATCCAGGTGCTACATGTGGTATTTTAATATCAAAATATCATGATCACACTAGTTTTGAAACCTAATTGTTATTAACGTAAACTCACTAAATCATCCCTGAGATGATTTGCAGCCTTTACTGGCATATGTGCTGCATTTACAATTTTTGCCACTGTGCCCTTTTTAGTTAAAGGGAAACATTTGAAATGTTGGGGTCTAAATGACTAATACCAAATGTTTTTAAATTGATCCAGTAGATCGCCTCCTCCGGCATCTGTGAATGGGCTTGAAAGGGCTTGCGCCTCTGAAAAGTCTGTCTACTAAAAGTGCTTGTTTTTGCCACTGACAGGCTCAGATTGTTATTCAAATTATTAATCACATTTCCATCATCGTCTTCCTACAACAACTCAACTTCTTGTAAGATTTCAGAGCAAGACTTTTCCTTCAAATTGTCTGTTTAGATATACTGAAGATTCCCTTTAACTAGTCAAAATGTAGAACCTTATGCTATATAGAACAAATTCTGAGTGATACCAGGACAGTAAGACAGAGTTTTCTATTTAAAAACCATTGAGACTAATTAGCCTAACATGTCTTGCTTCAGGCATTACTCCGCAGAAGTTTCTCAGGAGACCGCTGCATCCGTCCCAGGAGCTCCATCGCTGCTTTGGGTTCTGATCTACAGTTTGCCACAACAGGGGAGGACAATTCTCCCTCGCCATCAGGTTGGCCAGTCACCTTAGTCATTTTAGAATAAATTTGCTTTGTCACACATCCTGCAGAATTACAATTCTTAACGTCTGACCTGAGCTGGTGAGTTAACCCTTCGCCTGGTCTGTTTTCCTTCTTGTGCACCCTCTAGACGAAGCTGAGAGGTTACCCACATGATTACCTCTGGCCCTGAGAATCATGTGTATGCCGCAGCGTTGAACCCAAACACAGCCTTGGGGCCCCAAAACAAAGTGATAAGCACAGGTTGTATGATGGAGGGGCCACCAATCTGAAAAGCTGGCACTGAGAGATAAGTACAGCAAAGGTTACCAGTGTTGAAGCAAAAGGGTCTTTATCTTTGATAAATATGTGTGAAGACCTTGTCTTCTCTGTGTGGAAAAAGAAGATGTCAGTCCAGATGCAAGACAAAGATGTTTTTGTCCCCTGTTGCATTTCAAACAGTAGTATCTGATTGCATAGAGAGTAGAAATTGAAAAGTTCTGCATGGATGCTTATTGCATGATAGACAGAGCCTTGCTTAAATCAGATTTTGTTTCTTTTTTTCCAGCTTGTTATCTTTTTTTTGGTTGTAAAGATGAGCAAAGTCGGATGGTACTACAGCCAGAGAATAATGCTCTGTCACATGCAGTAATGTGGTGTAACTGATTTAAAAGTGTCCTACAGCAAGAACACACATGTACATGATATGTAAAGGTGTTGTACTGTCTGAATGCTCCAACTAGCATCCAAAAAACACATATACCAAAATCATAAGTATGTGAAGCGTACAGTATGCTGTCCTTCAACTTTGTAATATTTCTTGTTTTTTTTTCATTCCATGAAGATGACATTGTTGGCAGGGCCACACAGTTTTCTGTCTTTTACCTTTTTTTGACACCAAGTTTTCAAATAATAATGTATTTTTTATTGTCCTTTATTGTAAGGATGTTTTAAACACTGGCGTTTGTTTAATGAGCAATGCACTGAAGTACAACAGGTTCTTAGAGATTAGTTTCTCAGGATTGGTTTTGCCTTTGGATGTATGCATTTCTATGGAACATTACTGTGAAAGTGTAGATGTTTTGTTTTCTTCCTGAGAAATTTGTTGTTTAGCACATTCTTTTCATAAAAATGCACTTTTTTGTCTCCAAATAGTGTAGATAGATTGATTTTCTGAGTGGGAAATTTGGCAGTTGTCATGAGTAAGATAATTAATATTTCATGAGAATTCACTGGAGGTGACATGTCTGGTATAACAGCATAATTATTTCAGTGAAATCTACCATTTTAGTTTCCTTGTTTTCAGATTCCAG
This sequence comes from Nannoperca australis, assembly GCA_036023655.1. Classification (NCBI taxonomy): domain Eukaryota; kingdom Metazoa; phylum Chordata; class Actinopteri; order Centrarchiformes; family Percichthyidae; genus Nannoperca; species Nannoperca australis. The sequence continues at coordinate 34,293 of JAVQJD010014504.1, forward strand.
ACTCTTTTTACCAAAATCAGTATTTTTCTGTATTTCTTCTTTGATGTTTTCTTGCCTCTGACCCCCAAGCGATTCATAATTCCTCACAGCTGTCTTGATTTTATTACTCTTTACTTTTAAAGATGTTTAAGAAACATGTGAGACACTGCATCCATTCCCTCCAAGGTTTACTTCTGAAGATACCAACATGCATCGATGCAGCAAAATATGCTGAAATACGTTTTTCCTGAGAGAGATTCAACTGCAGCTCCACCATCAGGCTACTGCACAGGCTGTCCAGTGTTGCACTGTGCCTGGCTTTTACTGTGCTTTCTTTTAGAGCAGTTAATACTTCACAATATGTATCAACTGTGTAAAGTTATTGTATTTGTATGTGTACATTTGTACTAGATCTACCTGAAGTTGAAGACAGTAGCTTATGTAATTGCATTTGGTCTATGCAGCTGTCAAAATGATTTTTTAAAGTCAAAAATGTTTTTACATGATAAAGTACCTTTTCCTCTTGGCCTCAATGTGTTGATGTTGGAGACGATTGAAATTTGACTGTACTGTAAAAATAGAATAGGCAGATTTCACTTCTTTTGCTATGCACCCTAATCTTTCTGTACTGTAAATGTTTCTATACAAAGCACTCATTCTGATGTCTAATTTAGGGAAACTGTAGATGAATGTCACTAATAAATATACATCCAATTGTATAAAAAAATGTAATCTTTTTGTAATAAAAATACAAATATTTGCCATGATAATTACCTCATTAATATTATACAGGGCTGCGTGCATGTGCTATTTTGCCACAAATAAGAGACAGAAGACAAATGATCACACTAAAACAGGCTTGCTGCAGGGTAATACAAACGATGAATTTATTTAAGACAGTATGTTAATTTGTTCAGTCTGGACAGCAGACTACTGTATGGATGTATTTTTCTTTTGTTGTCTTTTTTTGTCAAACTATGAAGACAATATTGACATATTATCCCCTTTTAAGTTAATTTCTATTTTGTTAGCAAACTGTTGCTTACTGACACATCCTGCAGTTACAGAGCAACATCATCTATTTATTGGAGTTGTTTTTATGGCCACCTGGTGAATGTCCAATATTTTCTCTCTTTTAGCTCTTGTTTTGGTCTCTACCTAGCCTGGGAACCAGACGAATCTGCAAGCTCATGTTTTATTTGCTGTGACAGATACGTCTTGTCCCCAAATCACAACCACTTATGGATTGTGGGTTTGATACGATAACATTATAGAGTTGCTAACTGTGTCTGTCTGCTGTTTGATGCTGGGCAGGTAGTGTACAGTGTTTTTTTTTTGTTGCTTTTTTGTTGTTGTTATTATCAAGATATTGAATTAACATTGAATTCATATTTTATTAATTTTATGAATGAACTATACAAGTTTGTGTGTCTCTTTCTCCTCTACGTGTGCAGATCAGTTTGACCTTGGGTGAGTAACTCCTTAAATCAAGCATCCTCCCTTCTTCCTCTAAGAAGCTCCTCTGTTGTCTCTCCCCCAGAGAATATTGGAAAGCTCTGTCTCTGGAGGAAGGATAAGACAGCCAGGTGCACTTGTTATGAGTGCAAGTATTGCTAAGACAACTTTGACTTTTTTCAACCATTGATCTGAGTGTTGAATTCACTTTATTACGGAATTTCTATAAACATTTCTATATACTCTCCATCTCAAGTTGCCCCTCCTGTTAATGGCTAACAAGTGACTCTTTCAGACTCACTTGCTCTGTACATGCAGTACCAATAACACAGCCATATTTGTTTAAACACAGAGCCCAGCAGTTTTGAGAAAGAAAGCAAAGGATTGTACTTCTGCACAAATATTCACCACAGCTCTAGGTCACAGGAGCTGTGGTGAGTCTTGAGATTTTATCAAAACAACACTGTCATGTGGCTGGACATCAGTGTCTTTTTCTCACAATCAGAATCAGAATCAGAATCAGAAATACTTTAATAATCCCTGAAGGGAAATTGCTTTTTGATACAGTTACAATGCTCGATAAAGTTATTGAAAAAAGAATAATAAACAGTAGAAAA
>JAVQJD010014508.1:0-10910 GCA_036023655.1 Nannoperca australis
TGCGCATGCGCATTTACACGCCGATCTACTGCGCATGTGTCGAACGCGTCTGCCGAGCGGGCTCTAAAAACAAGTATAATTTGAAATGCTCCGTGTACGCGAGGTCCGCGACCGCACACGAACTCGTCCGTTCTGGAGTATAATCCAGGCCTTAGTGCAGACCAAAACAGAACCAAGAGGAATAAATATTGGGCATTCTTACATTCATCAGGTGAACAGAGACATCACTCCAAATTAATGATGATGTTGCTGTCAGCTGGATTTGTAAATAGACAACTGTTTGCTAATATGTTAGCAGTATGTCAGTGTTGTGTGTATGTCATTTTGACTTGCATTACTATTGCCCCCTAGTGGATAAAAATGTATTAATGCAGCTTTTATGTACATCTTTTTTGGTACTGCACCTTACAGTATTAAGCCCCGTTCAAACCAAAGATTTGCGACCAGATTAAACCACTTCAGAATGTTGCCTGTGTCATCCCAACTCCAGTCGGCTGACGGCGTCGCCTGCAACTCAGATTGTCAAATAGCCAGTGGCTGATTTTAGAATGTGAGACACATCACCTGTTTCAACAGCCGATCAGCCTGTAGTAAAGTCAGCTGTTCATCTGGAACCTCTCATTTTTTTATGTTTTTACTGTTTTATCAACACTAGAGAGCCAACCGAAGCAAGAACTCACTATAACTATCCTGTTTAAAACAGTACAAATGAAATTCAGCTACAAAAAAGCCGGCAGTTAAAATGTACAAAGAGTCGTTTCTATGGAAACGATACACTGTCTGGTCTAGTTGCTTTGTTGTAAACTGGCAGGTTTCAGAATGTTGCAGACCCAGCTCATTGCAAGTAGTTGCAAGTTTCAACTTGTCTCTACGCAAATCTTTGGTTTGAACTGACCTTCAGGAACAGCAGCAATGGAAAGCAGTGGGTCATCTGCTTCAACCAGTAGTTACAATAAAACCAAACATTGGCACAAACTGTAGCTTGCTAGCCCTTTGTGGAAGTCAAGGACTAACAATACATCACACCCGTATAGTAGTATGAATATGATGTATTAGCTAGTGTCCTACAGGCAGTTCATGTAATGCCAACTCAGCTATCTTGATGATAACTGAACAATCTCCACTGATAAATTACATTATGTAGAGCTGGCAGAGTAATCCAGAACTACAACTAACTAGTGATAAGTGATAACACACAATGTAATGAGAATATATCTCCACTATCTTCTTAAAACATCACTGAATATGTATAAATGTTCAGGGAATATTTGCTGAACCCAGTTTTAAACCTGGCTACACAACAACAACCCCTAGACTTCACCTAACATAACCCCTCTCTGATTGGCCATTTCAACTCATATATCTCCATGTACCTTCTGTTGTAGCAGGTTGTTGTAGTTATTCAGCAGATATGAGTGTATGTGTGTGTTATATCTGATAGGCAGCATCCTAGACAAACTGTTCCCATAATCCCATCCTCATGTGGTGGACAGTGTCCTGTGGTCTATGGGCTTGGCTTCAATGAGAATCAAATAAGGTTGGCCGGTCCCACAGGCTCATCTTATGGCTCATCAGTATTTCCCTCTTCATTTCCCACAACAGCCACTGAGCTTCTGCAGCCAGGGAAATCTCTCTGTGTCCCCCTCATTCTTGTTTTTATTCTCTGCCTCTGTCTCTGTTCATTTCCCATGGTTTCCATTGAGTCCTGCTAGCCTGAGGCCGTCATTAAAATTGGGCAGCTCAGGATAGCCACTAGACTGTTTATACTGCTTCGCCTCAGCTATGTACACAGATGGACCATTTTTCTCACCTCGCTGGTCTAAACTGAACTCAGTATTCCAATTCACAAGGTCACATCCAGACAGGGCCTGTATTTGCCTGGTGCTGTGGGCTCCTTCATGGAGAGTGACAGCAACTTGGATTCTAAGCATTTACAACAGATTTCAGTGGAGACCTAGAATAATGGCACAGGAACATGTCAAGATGTATCGAAACAATCAAACAATCAAATTTAATGAAATGCAAGAAACGCTTCGGGAACAGTGTATTCAGTTTTGGATTAGATACACTGTGTTTGGAAGAGATTTATAAATGGATTATGTTCAACTTTCTGTGGCTATTTTGACATGCTTCTACTCAGTGCATGTGTACCATTGACTCTACGCCATGCCTCTTCTGTGCAGCAAGGTGTGTATGTATGACATGGCGCATCTAATGGAATAGCCTCTCCCATTTGAGACTCCCAGGGTTTATGTTCAGGTCAGCACTGTCAAGATTGTTTGTAATTTGTTAAGTGGCAGAAATTCTGTGAACCAAAGTTGAACTGAACAGAAAAATTATAGTGAGCCATCAACTATTCGTGGCACTATGCTATAGTGTGTTATAGTGAACGCATCCAGCAGACATGGAGCAACACAAGCATTCATTTGGAGTCAGTTTGTGTCCACCTGATAAATGTAAGTCAAATATTCACTATCTTTTTAGTTCTGTTTTTGGTCTCCTCCAACTCCTGAGAAATAACCTGACTCTTTAGCTGTTAAATGCTCCACTTTGTTCACCAGATAGTCTCTAACTGTGTGTCTGCCATTTGCAGGTAATGTACAGTGAATTTATTACCGCTTTTCTGCTGAAAACAGGCTGCTGCCGGAATTATGGTTGATGATAGCACTGAGAGTGTACCAAAATAGTAAAGTTGTGAGCCGTAAAACCAAAACAATGAGCTCAAAATTGCTGAAATTCTCCTTAGAACTAAGAAAAACTGCAGAATTGGGTGAAAACTCTCTGTGGAGTCATCACTAAAAGGGACCCCTTCACATGACACAGTTATTTGACTCATTGTAAATATAAAACATTTGATGAATGCAGCTTTAAGTTTAAGGTTTGGTTCACTAAATGTAGGTTAAAGAGGCAGGCATTACCTTATAGCAACGAGATCAGCCCATAGTCTTATGAAAGCCATTTGAGGTCCAAAGGCTTCCATTATATATGTGTAATGTCCACCAGACTTCTTTATACAAGTCCCCAGCTCAGCATAGGACAGGGCCCCTGCAGTGACAAAAGTGACAGATTAGCTTTGGCTCTAAAACAAGAAGGTAGCCACAGAACAATCCCAGGGCTGTTAAACTGTCTAAGCCACATCTATGGAAATGTACTGTCCCTCCCTGGGCCCCATGATCAACCAAATATATTACTATTGGAGCCTTTCAGGGTCTAAGTGCCATAACTTCAAGAAAGAAAGAATTTTAATTACAAGTATAGGGAATACACAGAAAAGGGGTTAAGGAAGGGTATTGAAGGATAATGTGCTTGGACTTTTCATTACAGCACAAAAACTGAGGGATTTAAGGATACTGCAACATTACTTGCTACCATACACAGATGTGCACAACAATATTTCAGCACTGCCTCATGCAACACCGGAATATTAACCCTGACTCATGATATATATATATATATATGACTAATGTTTTCCCAATAACTTAATGAACAATGTTTCCTCATTATTTTAATCGGATTTGAAACCAGGCGGTATTATGTTTTCTTCATCATGTATTTGCTGTTCCAAATTAGTTGTATATAAACATAATTTGTAGGAGGCATTGTGTATTTGGATGTACAGTCAGGTCCATAAGTATTGGGACATCAACACAATTCTCATCTTTTTGGCTCTATACACCACCACAAGGGATTTGAAATGAAACAAGATGTGCTTAAACTGCAGACTTTAATTTGAGGGTATTTACATCCACATCAGGTGAACGGTGGAGGAATTACACCAGTTTCTATATGTGCCTCCCACTTTTTAAGGGACCAAAAGTAATGGGACAAATTAAACAATCATAAATCAAACTTTCACTTATTTAATACTTGGTTGCAAATCCTTTGCAGTCAATTATAGCCTGAAGTCTGGAACACAGACATCACCTGCTGGGTTTCATCCCATGAGCCAAAAAGATGAGAATTGTGTAGATGTCCCAATACTTATGGACCTGACTGTATGCTTAGCTTTTGATGGAATTGCTGCATGTCATTTAGAGACACATTTTCTGTTGGCACAAGACTCATCATCTAAGCAGTGACTGTGGATTGAATAGTTATACAATACACAAAGACAGAAATATGTATACGCATTATTTTCATCAGATTTATAAAACCACGCTTGAGTTTTATAAATCTCAATCATTGTGCAACTGGACGCACATGCACAAGCCTCATTTCCGCTCCTACAGTTCATCATAAATGGATGAAGAAATGCACTTAATCATCTATGCGTTGCATCAGCAAGGTTTCATCCAACAGCACCAGGACAGAAGTTATTATGCACGGCTATGGCTACTCATACCACTAATTCACCTGTTCTAACTGTAAACCATCATCAGTTTTTCAATAACTATATTATTTTATCAAACATCAGAAAGATTCATTTGTCAATGATTCATTTGTAGAGCTCATGTTGAAACAGTGTTTTATCATAAGTTTATGTCTCTCACCTTATGTTTCATTCCCACTGTATTGTTTCACCTGCAGATATCTGTGAATACCACGTGTATGCCTGAGAAACGCCCACTCTGAAATAACAGTTTATGTGTGTGGAAAGGTGTATGCTTAGTTTATACATCTGGCCCCAGGTGTCTTTATATTCTGGAAAGTCCCCTTTCCCTTCACCATACCCCAATGGTGAAGCTGCTTGATTGAATTTGAAACCTGAAATCAATTTTGCATGAAGAAACAACCTGATGCTCAGCAAGACACTCAACAAGAGGAATAAATGTGTCTTCCTACTTCACAGTGCCGAGAGGCTGTTATTATTGTTATTATCATTATTATTATTATTATTATTTATCTAAAAACCTTGTTAATACTTTCGTGAACTCTCATTTTAGAAAGCATGAGCACCAAGTACATGGCTGTGTATCTCTCTCCTGAAAGCACATGTATGTACGTCTGACAACCTGGCCTTCACACATTGTTTTACACTCCTTCTTTGATTTCACAGCTGGCTTGTGGACCCTTTCCCTTTATTGTCTGTAGCCTCAGGTGTATCATGACTGCATTTAGTTTCCTGACTACAATGGCTGAATCAACCTGTTTGGCAGCTTTAGGGCACAAATTTGCTGTTGCATCTGTGCAATCCGAGAAACTAACCAGTACCATATATACTGGAGTACTAATTGCCCCAGGTGTTCTGTATGTCAGTAATAATGGTGTATGGACTAGATTTTGACACAGAGCCCCTCTACAAGATGGGTTTTGTCCATTGGGTTCATGTGAAAACCAAATATGACCTTAGAGTGTTTTTCACAGACAATTTGCACATAAAAATTAAACATAACCTTTGCTTTTAGTAATAAAATAGCTCCTTTTTAGCATAACCAAACTTGAGCATAAGTTGGACACAGATCAACCTTGGTTTCTGTGGTAAACATTATTATTTGCACATATTTTGCTCTTAAAGTCAGAGTTTAACTTTTTATTTATTTTGTAACAATAGTTATTTTGTTGATAAATGGTACATAATATGAAGATTAACCTATATTTTAGTAATGAAACAGTGTTTTGTTAGTAAGTTGCCACAGTTCTTTCTGGATAGTTGCCCTATTTATGTCACGTATGTCAAGTATTTTTTTTATGTGTCACATTACTATACTTCTTTCCCATTCAGTGTAGCAGCTCTCAAAGTAAGAAAGACATATTTTCCATCTATCGGTAAACCTGTAAACCAACTCACCGAAAAGAGACAGCACACCGCAGGCAATCCACACTATGAGGGACATTCCCACACTGCCCGAGTGCTTCAGGATGCCCTTTGGAGAGATGAAGATCCCAGCTCCAATGATGGTGCCGATGATGATGGAGACCCCTCGGAGCAGGGTCACCTTCTTCCCTAGTCCCACCTTTCTGCCATCCTCGTCCTGCAGCTTCTCACTGGGATAAGACGTAGTCCCATTTGGTGAAACTTTGTGTCCATTTGCTGCGACTCTTCCATCTTTTTCAGTAGATGCAGACCTTTTGGTCATTTTTTAAACCCTGCCTAACACTTACACTCTCAAACATACACAGTCCTCTCTTTTTTTGGAATGTGTATTTCACCTGTCCCTCTGGTCTAGCCTGGACCCACTCAGCCTGTGTTGCAAAATGGTTGGTAAAACTAAATTCAAGGGAGGAAAGACCTCCTCAAACACACTCTCTCTTTCTCTCACTCACTCTCTCTCTTCTTGTCATTCAAGCCCCGCTCACTAATCTCTCGTTGTACAGCCCCGTAGGCCTGCTCTTCACCTCTCTAACTTCAAACTTTTTTTCTCTTGTTTCTCTGCTACTCCCGTCTGTATTGCTGTCTCATCCTGTGTTTGGTGTTCTGTAGTCCCTCCCTCTCTTTCTGTCAAGCCTTTCATTTATGCCTGAAGTTCTGCTTTCACTCTAAAACCAGCAGTGGCTCACTCGGCTGAGGTGTGGTGCTCCTTTGGTGCAATGTAATCATGACACAGCAAAGAGGTTGATACATGTTACCTTCTTCCGGGTCTCTGCTCCCTCTACAGTTTCCCTTTTTTCTCTTTTGCTGTTTTATTTCGAAACCAGGCTCTGATTGCAACCCACTTTTAATCTTAGCTCAGGAACTTTGATATAATAACAAAAGCTTTATAACTATTACAAGCTGGGATAGGACAGCAGCCACTTTAACAATGTTTTCCACAGGCTACTTTGTGGTGGGGTGTGCCACAATAAGGAACAAACAAGAAACCTTTTCACAGTTGGTTTACTTAGAACAGATCAACCCCAGCCACACACACACTTACTCAAACTTCTTATTACGTGATAATGTTTACATTTTGTCCACCTGTTTTATGTGCATTTTCAATTTGTTTTTGTCAATCAAGAATATCAATAAAAGCAACATGTGACGTAATGCAATTGAAAAAGACTTAGTGAATAAATAATGATGTATATGTAACTTAAACATTCACTGAAGCTTCCACTTGAGAGATAAAAAATATGAGCAGATTAGAAGACCTTCCTCAGATTAATACATGAAACAAACAAAAAGTTCATCTTTCCATCATGTTTTCCACATGGTTTTCCATTGTTTGAGCTTTGACTGGAGCTCTTTTAGTGACATCATCTTATAATGTCGTCTCCTTCTCCTTCTGGTTTAATGGAACAGACTGGAGAAAGCCTACAGATTTACATTAAAAAAATTGTGTTTATTTTAAAAAGTGTAGGAGGCTTTGTTTTGTGCAAGTCCTTGTTTCTCTGAGTTTTGACAACAGAGCTGTGCAAATAGAGCCACAATGGACATGGGAAATACAGAAGGTTCAAATATACCGGAATTGTCCTTTAACACAGCTTTAATTACCATTAGAACCTTAGCTGGCCCTGACCACCACCCTTTCAGCTGCTGGCAACTACCCTGGAAATAATTCCCCAGGAGATTACATTTTTTGTCAATACACAAGTATTTTTTGGAACTAGAAAACGATTCTTCAATTTCTCAGGGTTTCCAGGAGCCATTGGAACCTCAATTATGTCCCTTTTGTTATAGTTATGTAATTGGAAGTCAGGTCACACTGCATACTGCTGAGGGGCAAGCACATACAAGATCCTGCACATTCCTCTCCTCCCACCAGACAGCACTGGAAGAGGTGTAACATAAATGCCAACAGTCTGCTGCTCAGGTGAAAACAGGCCATATAGTTTGCCAAACCAAGTTTGAGATAAAGACACCGGAGGGAATTCAAGGCCGAAGTCATACATCTCTGTAAAAAGACACACTGGAGATTCCAGGACACCCCCACAGTGATAAATACTGAACTCATTACACATCAGTACTCAGCAATTTCCAGGAAAATAGTGCAACATTGGGGAGTGGTGCAGTGATGTTACATGGAGCAAAATGCTGCCGTGTAATTATTTGTCATACATTTTGTGAGTGGTTGTCTTGTACAAAAAGGTTCAATGATAACAGTGATGAATGTTTCTGCAAACAGTTTCCCCCTGTGCATTGTACATTCAGACTATATTTTGAAGTTTTCTTTGATAAACTGTATCTCTCTTATCACTGACATTTAAGCCACAAAAACAGAATCCACTGGGCTTTCTTATCTCCCGGTGCATGTTTGGGGACTGTGGTAGTACAAATGACTGGAATCAGACTCTAGCATTGTGCGCAGTTTTGACAAGCCAGATTGACCAGCTATCATTTAATACCACCTTCAAAATCCTTCATAGTAGTCATTTAGACATTGAATGAGTTGCATACATACAGCAGCCTGCACCAACATCACTAACCTGGGTAATGATGATATTCACAGCTGCTTTCTGCATCCATTTATAAAATCAAGACCTGAATATCTATCTAACATTGTCCTGTCATCAAGGTTATTTTTTTAAACTTGGGAAAGCTCTTTTAGAGCCACAGAACACATAATACAGCAGACTTAGAACTCCTCGTGAATTCACAAGTGAAATAATTGTGGATTATATGGTGCTGTAATGGCGACACATGGAGAGGCATCTATTAGCAAGCATCATCTGTGTTTGCATTTATTTGTGAGCAGCCAAAATAGACACAGGGTGGCTTATGTGTGTACATTATCAGGACATGGAATAAGACTGCTAATGTGAAGGATGCCAGCTGTACACCTGATATAGAGCTGCTAGCCATGACATTTATCTCTCGGTATCTCCCCTGAGAGTTTGGTCACCTTGCTCGAGTGCTTGTTTACATCCCACAAACTTGCAACATCATACACATGTCAGAGGCTATAGCTACGTGTGTTCATCGTATCAAATGCACATCTCCAGACTCCCCTGTCTTCACCCTTGGGGATTTCAATGTCTGTAGGCTTAATAAAACACTCCAGACTTATCAGCTGTATAGCAGCTGCATGCGTCACCAGGGCACCTCTGTTATGGGATTGTTAAGAATGCATACAAAGCCCACAAGAAACACCTATTAGTACTGCACACCATAACGCTATCCATCTCACCCCTGCCTACTGCACAATGTTACAGAGAGAGGCTGTGGTTAAGAAACTGGTGAATGTAAGGGCCAATAATGCATATGAGACATTAAAGGCCTATTTTGACTTTACAAATTGTTAAGAGCTAACTAAGCTTGGTAGTTTAGAGGAAGCCACTAATGTTGTCACTCACTACATCCCCTTTTGAAAGGAAATGATAGTTCCCAGAAAATATTTCAAGGTATTTTGTAACAACAAGCCCCGGATCAAAAAAACCCTCCATGAGAAGGTGGAGGAACTCTTTCAGGAATTCAAAGTAAAGGATGCCTGGTGAGGTGTTAATACACTGGCTGGCCTCCCCAATAATCCAACCATAGCCAGTTCTGTGGCAAAGGATTATGTCAGCATGGCAAAGAACTTGAACATCTATTGTATGGAGCGATAGGAGTGCCACAAGAAAGAAAAAATCAGCAAAAGAATAAAACAATAAATGTGGAAATATAAAGAGAAATAAATAAAAATTATCCCTTTATTTTTCCTTATTCTTTTTCCTTTTGCCTTTTACTTGGGCTTTTCCCTTATTCTTTTCCCTTTAATTTTTATTTTTTATTTTCCCTTTTGTTTTTACTTTTGGTTTGTCCTTTTGCTTTTGCTTTTGCTTTTCCTTTTTCTTTTACCTTTTCCTTTTTTGTTTTCCGTTTAGTTTTCCCTTTTGTTTTAGTTTGAGTTTTTCCCTTGTAGGGCCAAGCTGTCAGTCAAATGGCTTTGGGCGGGCCTTCATGCCCAGGCTGAGTAATCAATTCATGCAATAATAAGTACTGAAATAAGTTTAGTGCAAGGGAAGTAGCAGCCAGTACTAACAATATTATACTATGGAAGTGTATATATATATATATATAGCATTTTGTTGTCGGTATTGTGTTGCTGTATGTGTTGCAAGCCATTTTGTAAGTAGCAAGTAGTGGTCTACCAGGGTCCGTGGCGGTTGTACAGTCTGACTGCCGCAGGATCATGGCAGAAAGGGAGCAAGAGTTAAGGAGTAAAGTTAGTTTTAAGTTTGATATTAAACAGATATTCGGATACCCAGTCTCCTCGTCATATTTTGCCGACCCTATGCATCTTTGTCGTGGGGTTGTGACACCCAATTTCACCGCACCGCAGTGGTCTTTGCTACCGGCGGATAGTTAGGGTAGGTTAGCAGTATTCAAAAAACAATATCTCCTCAACCACATGAGCTATAAATTTCAAAACGATTCTAAACTATTCAACATATTTTCTTCATTTTCATATCATGCTATTTTACATGAATTTTTCAATATTTCAAAGTTCAGTAGCTTTTTAGTCACGTGACCTTCTGCCATGATCCTGCAGCGGTCAGACAGTACAACCACCATGGACCCTGGTAGACCAGTACACAAACTGCTGCTACCACATGTCGTGTGTACAATACCGACAGCAATGTGCAATATATAGATATATATATACACAGGCCCGAATCATCAAATTACAGAACCCTGGGCACAAATGTTTGATGGGCCACTAGTCAACTTGGTTTGGTGGTCAGGCTTAAAATAATAAAGCGGCCAGAGCTTTTTTGCTTTTTCATAATGATAACACTATGCTTAATGTAGGTTGTCCTCTCTCTCTCTCTCTCTCTCTCACACACACACACACACACTTACACACACACTTGTGCTCTGCACTTGGGGAAAGTTGATTGCAGACCATGTTTCAAGAGCCCTTGCAGGAGTTTTTGAGGAGACTTATCCTGCTCGCTCTGTACCAAGCATCTAAATTGGATCATTTCTTCGGCGAAGTTCTGATCTAGATCAGAGGAGTACGAAGCGCAGAGTGTATCAGCCTGTTCACGAACAGTGGTCAAATCCTCGGATTCCATGTTCAGTAGAATCCCAAACTTGTCATTAATGTTCCGGTATGCATCTTGAAACTTGA
>JAVQJD010014515.1:0-11733 GCA_036023655.1 Nannoperca australis
TACACCCTCTATTTTCTACTGTTTATTATTCTTTTTTCAATAACTTTATTGAGCATTGTAACTGTATCAAAAAGCAATTTCCCTTCTGGGATTAATAAAGTATTTCTGATTCTGATATAGTATACGTATCCTGTTTTTGTGACTATTATATACTTGAATCCTAATTATAAGATCCTGATCTCATAGTAATGAGATCTTTTCTTATAATTATGAGATAGTAAGGCCTCCATGTTTTGTATCTGGTAAATGCATGAATCTAGTTAGGACTAAAACAATTGTAGTTTGTAATTGCCGCTTCCAGCACCCCTACCGTAAATGCACGAGTATACATGCAAAAAAATTCAAACTGCGGACCACTTGACCACGGTTCTAAAAGATCTAACATTCTAAGACATCAGTCCAAAGCCTCATCCAGACAGACAGCACAGATCACAGCTCGTCGGGCCACCACCACTCACTCAGAGCCACGATACACTTTAGACGAGAGTCCCGGAAGCTGAAAAGTGCTAACCGGCTATCGGCTATCGATGATAGCCAGTTAGCAGGCTGCCCGCTCGAAATGTGACCGCAGCGGTGCACGAGTCCAAACTACGTGTTTTGATGCAACTTAAGTTCATGCAAGTTTGTCACGTTCAAAGCGTCTAAAACAGCAGCAGGTCGGTGGCTGCTCAGGCTGCTACCAGAAATGCCACTGCTGCTGCTCCTAACGCTTCTTTTCAAAAGTAGTGGACACCGCTGTTGGAGCAGGGCATGTATCTATGTATCTGTGGATCTATGCACACTGATGTCGATCAACCAATAGCAAAGGTTGACCCCATGACGCATATTGACGGACAGGCCCCCTCATTTGTATAGTGAAGCATCGCAGCAAGCGCACACAGAAATGTAAAACGACCAATAAATGTTAAACCATCAAGAAATGTAAAAATAAAATGCTAAACGGAAAATACATAAATACATAAATATCTATTTATGTTACAATTTATCAATAAATGAATGCCTATATTTATTGTTAATACTATTTTTGGTGCATTTAATGGCATATCAATTAATTTATTCATTTATTTATTTATTCTTAATTATGGCAGTTTTGGTCCTCCATACATGTGCCCAAGCTGGCAACATTGTTAACAAAACCAAATCATATTTCAATATGAAACACTACACAACCCATGAATAGCTTCAACATTACCCAATATATACAAACATCTACACTGGGTGTGATCCTACAGCACTGGCGTAGACAGGGTTAATGTTAATGTGACAGTATTGTGTAAACAACGCCTTGAGCAGCAACCGGCTGCTTACCATTCTGTACAAACTGCTACATTTACAGGAATCATTTCAAAGTCAAGATAAGATCTGCAACAGAATCATGACGAACTCTTAATAAACAGATTGACACGAACCACCGCTACAGCTCCAGGATGCAGATCATATCATATTTCTGCTTCTGGATATAGACACACAACTTCCTGAAATGAGGGAACTTCACAGGCCTAGACACAAATCAGACTTCTTGTAACACTGCCTTGCCTTTTAAAAAGTTCACGGGCTAGAAAGCCAAAGCAAATATTTAAAGCCTTTTCACAACTAGCGCAGTGACACTGCTTCCTTGAAGAGAATCCACTTTATCTTCTGGCATTAGAGCATTAGAGTTGTAAAATAACTTCTCTAAACCAATGAGCACCATTTGTCTGTTTTCTCACAAACTGCAAATTCTTTGAACCGTGAACCTTTTTCACAAAGCCCTTGGTGCATGTGAGAAGCATGCACACCGACTGACCTTTGACTGATTAAAAAAATCAATCAGTGTGTGCTCGAGTATATGGATATTGTTTATATGGAGGGGCAAAGCTTAAGATAACACGTGGGGGAGCGTCCCAAAATAAACATAATAATGTAAAAACGTCCATACTTTCGCCATGCATGGAGAACAGAATAGCACACTCTTGCATTATGAGAAACGAGTTGTGCTGTTCTTTCAGTATACCAGTTCAGTCACATGGTTTCAACCAGAACGGATGATTTGGAATGATGCAATTTAAAAGCATACAAACAGATTCCCAATATGTGCAACAGCCTTGCAACACACACACACACACTTTTTTTTTTCTTCTTTCTTTTTGATGCCAATACGTATTGATTTTAAGGGAAAACTATTCAGCTATTCAAGATTTTAAGGCAGATCTGAGCTGGAATGGAAAAAATACACATTTTCTATGTGGATTATGCATTGCTTTTGCAAAAAAAATGTAGTTTTAATTAGTCAAAACTACATTTAAATGCTTGCAATGGAGCAACAATTAAAACATTAGTATTGTTAAAGAAAAACTGAAAACTCACCATACGTCCGACTTAGGAAAGCTAAGTTGTTATCTATTGTCCAGAGAGATGTGTAGAAAAAAACAAACACCACAACACTTGATAATGTAAACCCCACCAATGAATGCGAGTTCACTGAAAGAGCGATAGGAAAGCCAACTGGTGGGAGCCCATCATAGTTATGAACCATAAGCAGCCTAGTTTATGGGCATAATACTTTTGGACTTTATACATCTTAGACAACTTGCACAGATGGCCTGCGTTTACTGTGTAGACACTGAGTAATCCAATGTCAAAGCCCCATCTAGATATGAATATGCCATGTCATCTGACTTTTATGAGGGCTCTAAACCATTTCTGAACGTTGTCGCTGAAAAAAAACACACCCGAATGTAAAGAACATCACGTTCACGTCTGGTTTTCAAAGCCGAACTTTCTTTTCGATGTCAAATGTAACAGTCACTGGTCAATAATTCAAGTTAAAGTATTTCTGTCCTCAACTGTACTCGAAAGCCACTTCCAACAGCGCCGTTTCATTGCGATTACGATAAACTGCGCAGTGGAAATAAAAACACAAAGCCGGTTTGACCGCGGTAAAATGCAACATCGTGTAATTAAAAAAAACTAATGAGAACGCGTCTCTTATTTAGTGTGTTGATTACGGTGTACATTTCTTATATTTACCGAGTCATTCTAATATTTATATTTCTAGTTTGAATGTATCGTATTTAATAATGTACAAAGAACATCCGTTCTTAGATTTCATGCTCTTTTGCATTCATCACCAGCCCTTACAAGTTGGACGAGACATCTTGTTTTCCATCATGGTTCTATGCACTTTATGTAAAGCTCTTATTTCAGAAAATTTGGAATAAAAATTTGGAAGTCGCTTTGGATAAAAGCGTCTGCTAAATGTAATGGAATAGCCTAATGCGGTCAACACCGGCCAAAGAGGGCACTTGGCAGAAGGATGGGGTCTCGTGCCTGGTACAGGACTAGTGACAGCGCTTTAACCGTCAGCAGAGAGGAGGGTCTTTCCAGAGGGGAGCGAGCCCTCCTAGTCTCGACGGAGCTCAGGAGAGACATACTCCGAAGTCTGAAACGCAATTGCTCATTCGTATTAGTGTAACCAAATTCAAAGCAACTCACTCAGAGCTGGAGTGTCGTCAGTCCACTTTACTGGACGGCCGGCGGACGTGAGTGGGCTACCGTTTCGCTCCAGTTTATCCGCCTTCTGCAGCAGTCACTCACGCTGCCATACTGCCGATTGAGCTGCCCTCCCCCCTCCCCCCTCCCTCCTATCCGCGCAACCAGCTGCCCACCAGCCTCTGCCACCCTTCCTGTCTTACATTTTCCCCACCACATTGTTAAGTCATTTCTGGGCGTGACCGGCAATTTATAGAGTGGGGCGAGGAGTGAACAAGTTCAGGGGAAACGCTTCAGAGAAATAAAAACCTATCAAACGATATGTAGTAACTATTCAATTATATGAACTGAAAGAACAATGAGTCAAGGGGAGGTTTGGTATATATTTATACATCTATAAAGACAGAATAAAGAGGCTCGTCGTCACGTTAGATGGTGGTTTCTATCTTGTGTTAAGGGTCACGATATGTCCCACCCACACACAGACAGTCCATTATAGCAAATGACCCTATTAAAACTGCACGTCGCATTACGTAAGGCACTATTAAAAAAGGCATTACTGTATAAGTTCATTATAGAAAGTCATGTCCTGTAGGAATAGTGTGTGATATTTGCTCCTTCACCGCCCGTGGCTGGTTGCACGCGCGTGGAGTTACAGCTACATACTCCGTTTGAATAGATTGCGAGATGTTTGTGTTGTAAACAGTGCATCCGTTAGGTTAAAACCTGCGATATGTAGATGTTTTCCAGGGAGGATGGAGACGGCTAGTTAAGTCAACAATGAAACCGTTTGTATGCAAACAGTCTTTTCGCTAGATTATATACATTTTCGGATGAACTAATAGATGCAGTGTTACTTGTTTCTACTTGTTTGTTAGTTGGGGAGCCGCTGACTTGTTTGTGTCCTCGGCTGTTTCTTAAATCAAGCGTATGCCTTGGCCGATACAAAAACATATGACTTTGGAAAAGTGGAATGTGCAGTCTCTATGATGAAAGTCACCGTATAAAATACAGACTACAAAGAAAGCATTAAAGTTACATGCTTATAAATACATACTTACAGCGGTGGAGCACCTACGTTGGAGTGTTCTCACATTAAAATGCTGCGCATCCGTTTGAAATTTCCTCCCTAGAACTTTTGACCTCTCTTTTGGTATTACACCTCTGTTCCACTTGAGATATACTAGGCCTATGTTAAAAACGCCCGGCCCTAAACCAAGGGGGTTAAGGGGAAAATGGCTTTGTCTTGACAACTCTTGGTTCCTTTTCAGTAGTTCCTGTACCTCACAGGCAGTTAGTTTACACAGTCTGTGGCGAGAACTTCCTGCCACACTATTGTTCCTTCTTCTGCTGTTGCTGAGTTAGGGGGTTACGTTAAGAATATCTTGCCTTATGTTGTCTGTGGAAGATTTTAAATGCCTACACGGAAACGAATCAGAGAAACAACGTGAAATACAATGCACACTGGTATGTGTATTCACCTTTGTGTGTGCATTTGCTGTGTAAATAGCAAATCGTGTTAAAAAGGACAATTTGTTTCACTTCACCAAATTTTCTGATGTGAAACAATTGTACTTTTAACACATTCCTTTTTTATGACACGAGTGCGGAAATACATATTTCAATGAGTGTTGTATTTTAGATTATTTCTTTGTTGGATTCGTTTTAATTTAGGTTAATTTAAGCCTTCGATAGCCCCTTGTTGCCATTATATATGGTAGAAATTGCCTGTTGCTCATGGTTACATGGTACACCTGCGTTAATTCCCCAATGAGGCCACTAATTGGGTTGTTTGTTGACTATGTTTGTGAAGCATCGTTTTACCTGGTGGGTCCTGTCCAACCTGGTCCCAACACTAACATGCAGCTGCTAATGCAGATAATCTCACAAGATAATGCATGCTAAGATAAAACTTTTTGCTTTTATGGAGCACCTAAATACAATAGAAATGAATCGATTTGAAATAGCAATCACTAGTATAATACACATACTGTAGCATACAGGAGACAGAAATCACTGAAGCCCCAGCAAAGCAAAGAACATTTGTATGGATGTGGTAGGGAAGTGGATATTATATAAATAGACAAAAAGCACAGAAAGGGAGGCAAACTATGAGATGGCCAAAGCTTTACCATTAACTGTTTAATATAATAGGCCTTAAAACCATTCAGACACAACATATTCTTTGTATTGTCTCACCACAGCTTGATGATTATGTTCAAATCTCTTGTGGAATCAAAGTGTTGGATTCTCGATGTTCCCATTTCTGCTGAATCCCTGTGACGACTCAGTGAATTGATCAGTAAGACGAACTTCATCTATTCCCAGTTTCTCCGCAACACAGTATAACACAAAGTACCTTTGGGAATGTAAATGCTTCACCCTTTGAGCAATATAAAAGGCTTCCCTTGGCACTACCTTCAACACACAAGAAAACCCGGCAGTGTTTAAAGAAAGATTATGGATAAATTGGTATTAAGTGTCTTTTGATGCAGAGAGGTGAGAGAAAGGTTGCCTCAGTCAGTAAAACGCTGCTCATATCACTTTCAGTGTTTTACATGCTATGATTTTGTATGGTATGTTTAGTATGGTGTTTATGACTGACTTTTCCTTTTCAATGATTAAAAGATTGCATTGTAGTTTTTTTTTTTTTACAATATAAACCCAGTGTATGCTGAAGTTGATTAGTAATGGTTAACAGAAGTATTGTAGTAATGATCATATAGTAATCTTAATTACTCCCCCCCAGAGTAAATTTGTTTACCAGTAGTTGTCACTACAGAGCAAACAACCACTCTGTTGCTGCATTGTGTTTGTTGTACTCATGACAGATGGTATTTTATCACAGCCATATTTTATTAACAAAAAAAAGGACAGTGAATATGGCATATTGCCTTCCTCATTGCATCGGTGAGTCAGTTTAAGGCACGTAAGCCTGTTGAATGTCACCTATCCACAAAAACAGGATTGCCAAATAGGTCAGTATAAAACAGGAAACTGCTCAAATGTTAGATCATTTAATATGCAAGTAGATTTCAGACACTTAAAATCGCACAAATTAGACAAATGCTTAGACTAGTAGGTTTTTCTCAGGCAAACCATAAGACTGTATATACAAGAGTGCACAGTCATAATCCCACACTATAGGTAAACCACAATATTCAACAGGCAGCCTACTAAATAATTCATTAATTACTGGATACACCAATGAACCAGCCAACAAGTGAGAAGCTTAATTACTGTAATCATTTACAGTCATGTGTCACTGCAATACATATTTAGCCTGTTTCCATCATATTAGTCATACAGAAGCACGTGGGCAGTAAAACCAAAACCATGTTCTTCCATGCTACATCAAATATGTTCAGGTTAGCAAGACAGTCAGACACGAGATATTACTGGCTGCTACTTCCGTTGCACCAAACTTATTTCAGTACTTATTTTGAGAAGTGTGACTGTCATTACGTGTACTGGTTTTACCATGCTCTCTATTTTTAGATTTGATTTCTCTGTTCTGCACTGTAGACTTTTGCTGCACCAATCTAAATTTCTCCACTGCGAGACTATTAAAGGATTTGATTCTGATGCTAGTTGCTCTGTGAGGCTGAACTTTTACACTGAAAATATAAAATGCTCACTTTTGTTTTTGCTCCAATTTTACAATAGCTGAAATCAAAGAGCTAAAACATTTTCACAAATTTAGACAATTGTGAATAATATTTGAAAGAAATAGCCTTTCGTGTGCATAGAAAAAGTTTTAGCTCTTTGAATTCAGCTCATGTGAAATTGGAGCAAAAACAAAAGTGTTGCGTTTATATTTTTGTTCAGTGGAAATGCAGCAGTTCTTTGGCTAATTAGCACTAAACACAATGTTAACATGCTAATACTGACTTTAGCAATTAGTTTAAAGGCCGATGGAGGATCTGATGATGGCGCTAGAGGATGAGTCAGGTGATCACTGAAGTCTCTAGGATAAATGAATGTCTATCAAATTTCAAGGCAACCCATCCAGTAGTTGGAGTGGTGGATTAGTATTCCCATCTGAAAAGCCATGTGGCTAGGATGACTAAAGAGGGAAATATCCAATTTCTAAATGGCATTTTTAGATGATATTACATTATTCATTTGGCAGATACTTTCGTCCCAATCGATTTACACCGGCAAGGAGGGAGTTGCAGTAGTCCAGGTGGGAGATGACAAGAGCTAGGATCAGCACCTGGGCCTCCTACCCGGTTAGGATAGGGGGAATCCTGAAGAATCCCAACGCGCCAGAATTTCAGATGCACCCTGAAAGTGTACTAAATCTGAATTTATTTCTAACCTTGGGACGTTCTTCTTAAAAGTGGCCAGACAGGTTGGTTGGCACAAAAGTAGAATTGTATTTTGGTTTGAATGTATTGTATTTGCTAATGTACAAAGATAAGTTGTTCTTAGATTTAATGCTGTTTGATTCTGCCATTGGCAGCGATGTACTTATAGCACTTGTGATTCATCACCAGCCCTTACAAGTTTGATGAGCCGTCTTGTTTTCGGTCATGGTTCTTTGCTATTGTAAAGCTCCTATTTGGAAGTCGCTTTGGATAAAAGCGTCTGTTAAATGCCTAAATGTAACGTGCAGGCCTGACCTAGACATTAGCAAGACAAAAGCTTAGCACTGATGAAAACTGACACTACTTCCAGCTTTGTCCCAGTCAAATCCTGACCCCGACGCACCCTCTCCCCAAACCCTGCGGTTTCTAAGAAATGAGGATCTCACATTCACCGAACGGGACTCCTGGGAGATAGAGCCATTCTTATCACAACAGCTGCAACCTGACCAGTTATCCTTGGAGACAAGTGACAAACTTGACATATTTGCTCTTAAACAGTATGACCTAATAGGTATATAAATAACCTGAATGTGACCTGTGAAACCACTGCGTCCGATTACATTTAACCTTAAATTAAAAAAATCCTTCATAATCATGATTCATAGGTTATTGATGTGTGGTGCTGTTTCATGTAGGTTGGAAGACTTACTGCTATGTCATTTTGGTACATTAAAGCGGCTATAGTTGTAATGTTAACTGTCACTCCGTCATAAAACTAAAGTTGTTACCTGAATCTACAGTTCACCTCTGCTTTTCAGAGGTGAACTGTAGCCAGTCCTCAAATTGACAACAAGGCACCATTAACACAGGCAAGATATCACTATTCAGATTGGGGAACCCAGATGCAGACCAACACAAAATGAGAACTGTTAATAACTTTAATGAGGATCAACTTACATGACCAAAACACGAGGATCGGCACACGAAAACCAAAATCACAGGCATTGCAGCCACTGGAAACAGAAGTGCGTGCGACAACAGGAAATAAAATGCAATGAAACAAGAATGAACAAAGGAGCACAACCAGTATAAATAGACGGGATCAATCAAGAAAACAGAAACAGGTGAGTGAAACACAACAGGTGACACTAATCACTCCGGGGACCATGACACCGTGACACGAAAGTTAGTGTCATCCAATTCCTGCCTTGATTGTACCAACGCATTTTCCATTGCGCCGTGGTCCAGTTCTGATGCTCACGTGCCCCTTGTAGATGCTTTTGGCGCCGGAGAAGGGTCAGCATGGCCACACTGACTGGGTTTGCAGCTACGCAGCTCCATATGCAACAAACTGCGATGCACTGTGTGGTCTGACACCTTTCTGGTCTGACCAGCATCTGAATCCATTCCATTCTATTCAAAAAATCCTGATTGCCACATGATCGACTTCAGAAAGTTCTCTCTACGTGGCTCTGGTTTGCAAGAGCTGAGGAGAGCAACTGTAGCGACGGAGTGGCGATGGGAGTGTGGCAGAAAACATAGGAAGTGTCCAAGAAATGTTTATGATGATCCAGATCAAATAAAGAAGTGAGTCTTTCAGAGGAAGGCAGATGACGGCAAGGACAAACACGGATAACCTGGAGTAGACTATTTATTTATTTCATTTACTCTACCTAAATAATGGGTTATTATGTCCAACAGTTGAGTGAGCGAAAATATGATTGTTATTTTTTGTTCCGTAAGGGAAGCTTGTTTGAGCAACTGAGATAGGCAGTTCTTTTCAGCACCATAAAGGCTATGATTCACAATACTGACTGACAACTTGGCAGGCTCCCAACATCACTGAAGAGTATCAAAACAAAAAAAGAGTTGGCAAGATTCAACAAGTGTTCAAAAGAACTAAGGAAGAAACTAAGAAATTCCAGCCAGTGAAGGACCACACACAGACTGATCAAAACCATTTTATTAACAGCAAACTAATAATAATAATAATAATTTAGTTGGACTTTCACACTGCACACACCTGCCTAAACCAGCGAAGAGTGCTGAAATACAATAAAAGGCCTATACAATAACAACTGCTCCAAGTTAAAAACCTGATTGAAAAATGCAATCAAGTAAAAGTATTATCATCAAAATGTCCTGAAGTATCAACTGTAAAAGTACTGATACTGTTAGGCTATACTGTATTATGTATGATACTGTTTTATTCTTACAGATGCCTGAATGTGTAAGCAAACTATTTAAATGTTGCTTCTTTTTGAGGTGGAGTGACGTACATTATGTAGCCCCCCATTGTTTAACAATGCATCAAATTGTATCTGAAAATGTATCTAATGTGATGCATTTTGTATTCTCTGTAAAGTAGCTGACAATAGCTGTCAGATAAATATAATGCAGTAGAAGAATTTGAAAGCAGAATGAAATGGTAATACCCGTGTACCTCAAAACAACAATGCACAACAGAAGCTTGTGTAATTAAGGTTGGGAATATTATAGTAATTTATCACCAGGTTAGGTGATGGTTTCACTTTACTCCTGGCATATACAACTTGCCGTCTTCCTGCAAGCCAAAAAGCCATAATGAGAACTACCTTTAGCTCCTTTGGATTTTGGGCACTACACTAGATTCAATTATAGTAACTTTACTATTAAATACAAAATTCTAAAATCCGTAAAAAGGTAGTACAGGAAGACGGACAACTGCTGGGAAGCTCACCACTCACCAGGTGGAAGCCATTAAGCTGTTTCAGTGTCTGGGCAGGTTATTAAAAGCGATTTTCAATATGAAAGAAGCTTTGTAAATGTTTGCAGACACTCCAGCCCAACACAAATCAGCATTGGTGGACGGATATAGCATGGGACAAAGTTTGGATATAGCAGGAGAATTCATGATCTGCGGTGAGGCTCATCTATGAAAATGTTTTTAAACCTGTTTCCACATTTTACTATAGGTATTTTTAAACCGGAGAAACGTTTTCATGGTTCTTAAAACAGTTGGAATAGCATTTCATTCTTCACAAAGAAGAACAAGCTTACTCAGACTTGACATTTCATTTTAAAACAATATCATTTAATAGGAGGTAGATATGCTAAACAGCAGCAGGAGAGAGGGCCTTGATACTGGTGGTGGAAGCAGCACCAACTCCAATGACAGCAGAGAGGCAATACCGGTCTAGGTTTAGGTTTAGGTCAGCATGTTGTTGTCGCATTTGGGATCAGCTTGAATCCCCCAGTAGGGTGTCCACGTGGACTTTCTCCAGCGGCAGAAGAGCGGCACTCAGTGGAGTGTGAATAATATGACACAAATCCGGTGGAATCTTGAACTCCTGGCCAAACATCTCAAGCACTGTATGCACTGAAGTCTGCTCCACCATTCAGCGAAGCACAGACATTCACGTATACGATCCGAGACAGATCGTTTTGCCGATACCTGCTATATCTTATATATAAGATATATATCTTATATATATAATACAGTATATCAGCAGCATATCAACCACTTTACCTTTTCTGTGTGGTTTCTAACTATCAGCCTTAACATGTTGTACCATATCCATCTTATGTAGGCTAAGTAGGCAACAATCAGTATTGCTGGTTGTGGTAAAAGTAGTAAAAGTAATTTTGATGCTGATGGTAGTTCAGCAGCAGCAACCTTACTTCTTTCTTAAGAGTAAATGTTATTTTTCACCAGCAGATGTCAGCAAAGAGCAAACCATGATTCTCATTTGCTGCGTCAGTCTGGCCCTGGCTGCCATGTATTTGTTGTGCTCTCATCATGACAGATGGCACTTGTGGAAGTTGGTCTTGACCGGCTCCATGTGATTGAGTGCCCTGAGATAACTTTGTTATGATATGGCGCTATATAAATAAAATTGAATTGAATTGAACTTAAATACAGCCAAACCTTGATATGAAATATATATATATATATATATATATATATATATAT
>JAVQJD010014517.1:0-13929 GCA_036023655.1 Nannoperca australis
TGTTGTGTCGGACTGCTTTTCGAACCTGGGTCAGTACACTGCAGGACTGTCCACTAATCTGTTCTTGAAAGAGGGATCAGTGCCAACTGTCCATCAAACTGCGAGGGAACTGAGAGAGAAATGTAAGTACTTCAAAAATAATGATGCTATGTGTTTCTGTGGCCGTTTAGCAGCTGCTAACGCTAACAGCTGAGGTAAATAGTGTCGTTTTCTAGAACGTTGTTGGCGGTAGGCTACTTGCTGCAAGATCCACAATAACATTCATACTATTAGTTTGTTAATTGAATGTCTCTAAGATTAACTTTATCTTATCAACACACAATAATGTGAGCGTAAATAACGGGAACTGCCGCCGTCAGTCCTGCTCCGCTCGTATCTGGTCTGCAGTCAAAGTTACAGTTGTTACGCTGAGCTAATTGTGTATCGTGTTGCTGTGGAAACATGATATACATCCATCTGTTATATGTAAAACAGCAGGTACACATTCCGTTCTCCTTCTGAGACACTAAACATTCAGATTCTTTAGACTATGTAGCCTTTACTTTCCCGTACTGAACATTACAGTGTGCTCCCACGACCTGCATGCGGTTCTCAGCACAACTCCTGAAAGATCAGCAAGTAGCCACTCTTATGATGCAGCTCGGCCATTATACAGTTTTTCTGAGAATGTACAGCAAAGCCAATAAAAGCAGAACCAACCTTCCATAAGTTTCACAAGCTTTTATTTCAAATCACACAAAGTAAAAAAAATGTGCCAACAACCATTACACAACAAGTGAAAAATAAATAAAGTAACTGTTTAGATGACCTTCATAATAAATAAACCAAGTAATGAAAATAATATGTATAATAAAAATCAAGTGAAACACTGGAACAGGGCTATTGAGTTATTTGAACATTTATACATTATCTTTTTCTTCCTTGTATTGCAGATTACGTGGATGATGTGTTGGACCTCATCTTTGAGAAGGTTTTCCAGGATCCTGGCCCACATGTGGATGAGGTGCTGAAGATCACCTTCCCGGAGGATCTCTGCCCAGTTTGACAGGCCAGAGAAGCAAGACATGATAGCCAGCTACGTGTCGAGGTTCAATCAAGGGCAGGTGTGAAACCCACGTACCTTCTTTGGATCTTCATGGATCTCTGTCCGAATTCGAAGCACCATGCAGGCAGGCACCACCCGATTCTCCGGCCCAGAAAACCCCAACACCAGCTTACAAAGCTTCTGTAGGCCAAATATCTGTAACGGCTGAGCAAAGTGTACATGATATTTAGTCAACAGCAATTGGTAACTTCCATTTATATAGTGTGTCTATCTTTTATTTCTAGTATGGTTTCTGTGAAACCAACTGATACATTTTCTTTTTTTTCAACAATAATTCCATTCATTCTCTGTTAACAATCAGGCCTCCTGTACCAGGCGTGTGGTATTTACTGTAACAGTCTTTCTGAAAGTAATTTATTAAAAGTCTATATGAACCGTATTTTGTGTGATTTCATTGTAAGACCATGTTACTAACATGTTAACAAGTGATAAACATGACGATGAACAGTTAGAGGAAAACTAATTTATTTAATTATCTTCTCATATTTATTTTACAATAACTGACAATTTATATGCATAAAAACAACTTACGGCTGTATTTCCCTTAGTTGTAAAGGCCCATAGTCAGCTCTGTAGATGTTGAATGCATTTTGTAGTGAACACATTCAAACACAGGTTTGAGGCCAGGATGGTGGTTGGTTCTGAAGCTGCTGTAATCTTGTAACCTAGTACATTTTAGGGTAAGTGACATTGAACATAGAAATTATGACTACATAATTACAATTTTATCCACCAAGCATTCACACTACCTGTGGTGTCTCCCTGCAGCAGACGTTCTCAGGCTCTGGAGGCATTGTTACACCTGTGCCAGGAAAGAGATATAAAAAGTGGCAACATTGCAGGTGTAGTTTATTTGAATGTTTTGTTACTATACACAATATTTTAAAGTCAAATTGGAGTGCTATCACAAGAAAGAAAACAACGGAGCCAGTTCTTCTGTACAACCCTGCTTCTTTTAAACGTGTCTTCAAAGTGCGCATACTCAGTGATGTCGTGAAACGTTGACAGCATATCAAGTATCACCTCATATGTATGTCCTGCATCAAAATAATGCCTGATAATAGCGAACATTGAATCAGAATCAGAATCAAAAATCCTTTAATAGTCTCGCAGGGGAGAAATGTACATTGTTGCAGCAAAAGTGTACAGTGCAGAAGAGAGAAAAATAAAATAAAAGTAAAAAATATAAATAAGTAACATGGTAAAACAATTACACATAATGACATGAAAGACATTGGAGGATGCGGGAATTGATCCTGCTACCTCTCGCATGCTAAGCGAGTGCTCTACCATTTGAGCATTTACATGAGATCATTCACATGAGACCAGCTAGGTACACAGTCTGATCCTTGTTAATAAGCACCCACGTCTTCCGGTAGGAGTACCTACCCTTTCCATTAGGAGTTAATGTGTTTTGCGTTTGTGTTTTCTGTTAATGTGTTGTGTTTTCTGATTTGCGTTTGTTTTGCACTTCAGGGCCACTGTGCACCTTTTGAAGTAGATGCCTTCAGGTGTGTGTATTGATTAATAAGGCAGACCATGACTTAGAGGTTTACAGAATCAACTGTAACTGAACTAATGCCAGACTATTTTAAGATTGTACAAACTATTAGAAGGAGCACTCACACACTAAGTAGGCATCTCATTAAGGAGGATGACAGTCCAGTCCAAAGCAAAGTGAGATTACATATTAGCCCTCTCCATACATCGATTATTTTGACACCTATAGCACACTCCATTCAGACAGAAAAAGTAGCCAACAGTACAGTGGCTGATGTGATAAAAAAATTCAGATGGTTTTTGCGTAGTGCATCTACTGAGGACTGAAGACAGGAATTTGCAGTTAACTAAGCTCTAGTTTAGGGCTGCAAGTAGCAGTTATTTTCAATATTGGGTTAGGGGTTAAGGGTTATAATGCTTTTCAACCAAAGCGCTATACAGATTGGTCTCATTTACCACACACTGATCACTCACACACTGATGGTGACAGATGCCATGCAAGGTCCTGGCCTGCCTTCAGCAAGTTAGAGTTCAGTGTACATGTGGACAGGAGGAACCGGGAATCGAACCGCCAACCCTGCTCTACTTCCTGTGCCACAGCTGCCCTGGCTCTGGTTTAGGGCTGTAAGTAGTAACTAGAAAATTCCGAAGAACTTTTAAGGTGTGCCTGAACTGGCCCACGGGACCCTGACGCTCTCGTCACAGCGCATGTCGCATGTCGTTCCGCTCAGCCTTGCTACTGTGACCAAAAATGCCCTCCATACATTTTAAGCACAAGCACAAATGTCCTCCACAGTGTAGTAAATAATTACATTCTGTACGTGATTGCTTTTAATTGTCTAATTACATTCTGTACGTGATCCCTTTTAATTGTCTAATTACATTCTGTACGTGATCGCTTTTAATTGTCTATTTGAACTGTCAATTTTATTCACGGCCACATATGTCCTCCATAGGACACAGAACTCTTTCTGCTGGCAGCTCATATGCTCCAAACAGCCTGTCAGGTTCAAAGTTTACACAGTGACTCTGGTTGCTGTGGTGATGTAATGACACCTTGAGCAGGGGGGGGGAGGGGCTTATGGGGTTTATGTTGTTTAAGTTAGCTTTGTAAAGTGATTCAAGACTGTTTGCTAAAGGAAACTGTGTCATTAAAATAAGTACAATTTAAAAAAAATATATTGCTCAGGTTAAAACTTTAAAAGTCAGATGGTTAACTTACCCACTGACAGTTCACACACTTGTGTGTGTGTGTGTGTGTGTATGTGACAGTGGTTGCCTTGGTGATGTAATGACACCTGAAGCAGGAGGGAGGGGCGCAGGACAGAGAGAGTGGAGGAGTGAAGGACAGGATTAGCTTTAACTCTTCACAGGAGCACTCCCAAAACTCCGGGTCATAGCTGAAAAACCGTGTGTCCAATCTCAAAAGTGAGCTTGTGAACGCAGCGATATAAGTTTCATGTTTGTGGTAATAATAATGTAGACACTGTCGCAAAGTAGAAATGTAGGGAAAAAAGAGAATAGGTGGATTTTTTTGGATCAAAAGTATGAGGAAGCTCCGCTTTCTCTTTTGTTTTTTATGGCTCAAAGTGCTGGAAAAATTTGGGGAAAAAAACAGCAGGAAGGCAACCCTATTGTCCTGATATGATATGAAGATTGTGTATG
The DNA here is from genome assembly GCA_036023655.1 of Nannoperca australis. Classification (NCBI taxonomy): domain Eukaryota; kingdom Metazoa; phylum Chordata; class Actinopteri; order Centrarchiformes; family Percichthyidae; genus Nannoperca; species Nannoperca australis. The sequence continues at coordinate 4,271 of JAVQJD010014517.1, forward strand.
TAGAGTGAAGATTATAAAAATTACAGCAGTATGTTCAGGTGTATTTAGGCGAAATTGCAGATTTAAGGCTCCCAACTTTGCACTTTGAGGCTCCCAGAGAAAAAAGTATTGGTCCAAAAAGTGATATTGCGGTTGTTCAATTTTTCCTGTTATCAAAATCTTCCGGTGCTGAAAATATCTCACCTATGCATCTACTGCCTGTGTCAGAAAAAAGATACACTTCACATACGATATTATGACCCTTCCATACGAGAGTCTGGTGTTGGCTACATTGCAAATGGAGTCAGAAGATGCTAATTGTCCACCTAGGCAGCAAGTTCATCTGGGATGGGCTACATGATGAAATTCACTCATTCACTTTACTGAAGAGCAGGGCAAATTCATCGGTTATGCAGTTCAGTAGAGCTACTGTGAGAATGAAGAAACCCCCCACACGCTGTCTCACCTGTCAGACACCTGTTTTCCTCCACGGCCTCCTCGTCCACCCTGTTTCAAAATAAATGAGTCAATTTTATGCTAAGGTAAATCATTTCCTCAATACTTTGTGCATTTGCTATAGCTAATCATAAAAAGTTAACAGACATCTGAAACATGCCAATTAGTTTAATGCTCATAAGAAAGCTTTCCTCATCTGAATCAAGGGTCTAAGGACAGCTGCTGTATGCTGTCCTGATTGTAAAGCCCCCTGAGGCAAATGTGTGATTTGTGATATTGGGCTATATAAATTAAAAGATGAAACTGCTTTGTTTCAAATGATGTTGATGGCAAATTTTCTATTCTAGCTCTGACTGGCTCCAGTGATGCCTCTGACAATAATAATATATTCCTATCTTCCTACACTTTACTATTACATTTAAAGAAATGAGTCTCCAACAGATACAACTTTTAAAATGTGTAATAATCATGGAAATCTGATACTTTTTACATTTACATTTTAGTTATAATATATATAGTTAAATATATACAAGAGAATACTATATTTGCTTGATTGCCATGATTAATATTGCAGCTCTGTGCCACCTTTTTACTGATACATTTAAAATCACCTCCGTGCCAAACAAAACAATTTAAAGTGTTTTTTAGTGAAAGGATCAAGGTGAAAGGCAGTGAGTGACAGAAGCCACTGACCACAGGAACTTTTATACATTTTCTTATGTACTGTAACGTCAGGTTGTGTTTGTTACTGTTATGCTGCAGTTGAGCTTCTCCTGGGACTCCTATGTGAACTATACACAGCTGATGACTATGCAGTATCACTTGTCCTTTTGACTTTATTTTTTATGGTGTACTTGGTGGTTTCTGAACACGTGTCTACTTTTTGTTACAATGTTGTCATTTGCTGTTATGCTCTGCAGATGTTAAGCAGATAAACATACAGATGACTTTACAGCACTTTGTGACATTGTGAGAAATATTCAGAACCTTTATAATCATCACTACCATAACTTCCATCACTATTATTATTACTATTGTTAGTAGCAGCAGTAACAGCGTATTGTAGACATGTTTAAGCCTCAGTTAGTTGTATTAAAAATCATGACACTGAGCAAAGACGACAACAACAACATTATCTACCCACAGCAGACAACAGTAACAGAAAACTCACCCTCATGCCTCCTCTTTTGTCTCTGCGTAGACTGATGGCCTCTCTCGCTCGGTCTCTGTCTGCTTGTGTTCCCATTTGATTCACAACGTTTGTCTCCTTTGGTATCACGCCTCTTTTACGAAGTTCAATCTGTGGAATATTCACAGTTCATCTATTTCGCTTAATGTAAAAGTAAAAACAGGAGGACTTGTTCAGACAGAAAACAAACAGTCTACATAATGTTGTGAATGCACACCTTTGATGAATCCTGTAAATGGGTGAATATGGTGGGCACCGCATCTTCCCTCAGAAACTGTTTGCCATTGTAGTCCCTGAAGCAGTCGGTCCTGAAATGCTCTGAGCAGAGGCAGGTGTTGGCAGTTGGGATGAAGTTCTTCATCCCCAGGCTGTGCACCCATTTGCTGGCAAGTTGAGGTTTGCTGAGAGGGAACCTGAGGCAAGGGAGAGGGAGGAGGATATGACTTCAAACCAGGCAGCAGGATGCATGATTTCAACTATCACACCTGTTAACACAGTGACCAACAGCCTGATGGTAAACTGTCCATCAAAGTAGATGATGACAAATAATAATCTTAATGTGCATTGTACCAATTAGACAGTTACGGGAGGGAAATCATGCTCTATCAGATCCATATTTATTAGTTGTCTTAACACCATGGCAAGATGCTTTCAAAATCTGTAAATAATGTTGTCTGTGCTGTATGCTGGAAATATTCAAGGGGACATATGCAGTTGTCTAAAGCATCAACCAGAGCATTATGAGATTATGTCATAATAAGTCATCAGCATCCTACATGTTAAAGGATTTAGTGTGTATGTTCAGGTTTGTGAATGACTTATTGTGGAGTCACCTCTCATTCACCTACAAAAGCTTTCCCAGTTATTTGTGGAATATACAAGATAATATCGTGTTATAATACAGTTCAGGCTAGCTGATCACATTCTCGGGTCTGTTCACTTTCTCAGGCCAGTTTAATATTTTTTATATGTAATGAAATTCAACAGTGGAAAAAGCTGCAACTGGCGTTCTTTAGAATGCATTATTGAATTTTAACTCCAAGTGTGTATTTTCTTAAATACATAAAAATTGTTCATTGATGGTAGAGCTGTGTGCTGCAATGTATTTGCATACATGTATTACATTTACATTAATATGCTTCTGTATATTTAGGCCAAATTAAGCCAAAACAGGACAAACGATACACTGCATTTTAAAAAAGACCAATGTTTGTGGTTTACATTGCAAGTAGATACGTCAGTGTGCTGTCTCATCAGAGCTAGAGAATGGTTCAGCAAAAGCACATACTTACACCAGAAAAGATACCACACGATGTAACTGAATGATATTGTATTGTATTTTAATGCATGGTAATACAGGATTGTTATAGCTACGAGGACGTTAACGTTAGCTCTGATGCACCATGCTAAGTTAAACCAGGACGCTTTTATTAGAGTCGCAAATGTTTCTTTAACGTTACCTTAAAACGTTTAGTGGCCATGAAGAGATATTGTCAATGAACGTTGTTTAAAAGCAAAGTTATCCATGCGGGTTTCTATGTTGTGCCTTCTCAAATTAACGGGAAAGCTAACGTGAAACGGTTGAAACAGCTGTACTGAAAACGTCCGTTCAACTGATGAAAACTCACCTGTAAAATCTTATTTCCGAGCCTTTGACAAACTTATTGTTGCACCCGATTGCCGCACAAATAACGGGCATGGTGTCCTTTTGTGGAAATAAGTGATGATGCAGAAATAGGTGCTGGTAACGTGCAGGAAAAGTTTGTTTTCTTTCGGCTTCTTCCTGGGCGACGATTCTTCCTGTTCTTCTCTGATTCACTAGCGGGCCGCCACCAGCGTAAACATGTGCATACCGCCACCTTCTGTCCGGAGTGTGTGACACCACGGCCTTACCTGTTCAGGTAAAAACAAAAACAAGGCTATGTCCTGCGACCTAATCCCGTATCTTTAAGGAACATACATAGAATTTTGCATCGTTTCCCAATTCCCTCACCCATCCCTAAAATTTCCGCGAAGATTAAATGTATTTCCACTGGAACTTCCTGTTTATGTTCCTGTTATTTTTTCAGAGTCTGCCCTCTAGCGGTGGCTCCGATAATCATTCAGAATATAGACGTGATCTTTTCCTCACAGTCAAAGAAAAAGAGGTGTATCTGTAAACAGCTGCACACTTTAAAATGTCTATACCAGAGCTATATTTAAATCATATAAATACTTATAAATAAGGAACCACAGCCTTTCTCTAAATGGTGGGTTATGCACAACCTGCTGGAACCAGCAACATTTCAAGTTTTTAATGTTTTATGTGCAGAATAAAATTTAAATAAGGGGAACTGCTAATTTGCAGAAGTGGAATGTAGCTAAGTGCATTCTCTAGTTACCTTACACACTAATATATTACATACAAAACTATTCCAACGTTTTGTTCAGCAAGATAATCTCATATCTCATACAGATAATCTTATTTTTTTAACAGTTTTTACCCTATGTAATCTTTCTAATCTTAGTAAAATGGCCCTGACTGGGTTAGCTAATTAAGCAGCACTATGTTAGTAATATGATCCCTCCTATTTGTGTTAAATGAACAAACACCAACCATCGGCCTAATATACAATGCTGGACCACCAACTGGACAAAGCAGGCCACTGTCTCCGGTCAGCTGGTTTCTGGTCATTTGATTAATTGAAAATTAGGCACATCTGGCCAATATGACCAAATATTGTGGCCATGCCTTGTAGAGGGCATGGTGTCAAAATCTAGTTTAACACCTGTATTATTTTTGTTCATTCATGGTATCAGAGAAAATTTAGTTTCATGGTCTCTGGACATATTAATCATCATGTTAGTCTGCTGTGTGCACCTTTCCTAATGGGAACTGACAGCAAACAACTCAGAGGGCAGGTGGGGGGTCTGTAGGGCCCTCAAACACCCTAACATATTAGTCTCATACAGTCCATGGTCTGACCATGGAAATACACAGCCATTGCCTTGTTGGTATTTATTGATAATGTTATGTCATATACTATTTTACTTTAAAATTTCCAGTACCTATACCTCAACATTACCACTTGATTGAGGGAGATTGCTGGTACTTTGCACACTTTGCCTGTAAGACTGAGCACAGGGCAATAAACTCCTCTGTCTGAAGCTCTCAGCCTGATGAAATCTGTCTCCTGCTGTGGCAGCTTGAGCTACCCGGGGCCGCTGAATCACATGATATAACTACGCTGGCTAACGAGCTAACATGCTAGCTTCGGTTGTCAAAGCTGCTGTCAACAGCCACGAACCGACGGAGTAGCCTACCATAACTAACAAGTTGTCGCAGGCTCGTGAAGTCTCTGGCAAGTCAAACAATTTAGCCTTTTATCAGGTTTGTGGTGTCTGCGATGTGAAGTTAGCAAAGCTAGCTAAGTAGAACTTGTTAAAAGGGAGTTGCTTTCGAGTGCGGGGGTGTTAAGCTAACGCTAACGATATTGGCCTTGTTTGGGTTGACTGTCAAGCTAATCACCTCAACATGCTGTTGCACATTTTTCTTACTAGAATATTTTGAAGTCTAGCGAGTTAACGATTGGTACATTAAATATTGTTTATGTTAGCTAATGTTTACAAGCCGAACATGTAGGTAGCCAGCTGGCTACATTTGTTTGCATACTAGATAACTGACAGGTTAACTAGCTAACTAACGTGGCTAATGTTAGCAGCAAGTATGTGGTCAAAACAAACACGAAAAAGCAGTGTCAGTTAGGAACTTGCTAAATATGTTTTAAATTACGACTTGCTCTTTCAGGTGTTTCGCTACACAACACGATTGCGAAACAACGGCCACTTGCTAACGTAAACGGTCAGTTGGCAACTAAGCTAACGAACTAACCACCGAGGCTAATTGCAAACTATCTAGTTTAGCAAGACAAAGGCTGCCAGGCTGTGATAGTTTGGTATTACATATTTCCTTTACTAAATTTGCCTGGTTGTAGTGTGTGTGTGCGCGTTATAAAATGAAAGCTGAACATCCTTGGTCCACCCATAAGGTGGTTTCACTCTGCCTGATTAGTGATCTGTCTGGGCGTGTACAGACACTTGTTGTCAGTGCAGGATCACTTAGATCTTTATCATTTTTATTAGCTGGGAGACTTTCCATAATCCTAGCACAGCTCAGCCCAAAGTTAACCTGAGCAGAGGTCTAGTCAGAAGAAGTGAAAACATCTGGGTGGGTCTGCAAGGCCTCGAGACACTGAATGCACTTCTTCTTCTTCTTCAGTGTGTAGGTGGGAACTTTGATGCATTTTGGAGATCTTGGCTCCTTAAAGCACTGACTCGTTGCTTTCACACCATGTTGTTGCTGAGTATGATAGTCCATTTTTGCTACATCAAAGGGCGTTATATCCGTTGGTACTTTGAGAAAGGGACATTTCCCCCTCAGTCATGCTGACTGTATTTGTATACTGATGTTTGGCAAACTAACTGCCTGGGAGCCATTTATGAACACAGCTGTCTCCCAATCACTCTATCCCTCCAACATAGTCGCTGACAGTGACTGGGACCTTTCTGCAGTTACGTCAGGCTTTGTTAATGTCCAAAGCATAGTGCTGTTATTGTCATTATCCTTATATCTGCCAATTATTATATCTTTAATAGATCAATTAAATGTTTGGCTCAAATGTGGCCATTATAATTTCCCAATTTATTTATGTACACATAAGAGCTTATTTTGTCCAACCAGTAGTCCAAAAGCCAAAAGTATTCAGTTAACAATCATAAAAAATGTAATTACTTAATGAGTAATTGATCAAATGAGTACTTGTTTCAGCACTAATTGCTAAATTATAGTCAGTAGTTCTATTTACTCTTGCTTGTGAGCAGTCTATTGTGGCATGTCAGCAAAGTATTCTCTTGTCTTTACTAATCTAGTTGAGTTATAAAATAGTTTATCATGGACCAAACTGAGATTTGAAGTAGTTGTGTAAGATAAGGACTGGTCCTGTCTTAAGTTAGATGTTAATGTATGATATTGACTTATCAAATATATGACCAAACCAGGTTAGTTAAGTGTGTTGTGGCTATTTGTAACATACTGTGCAGGTGGATTATATACTGTACAGAACATGTCAGTGATGATTGTATGAGTAATAACATGAGGTTTAAAAAAAGGTGTTAAATACAATGAAAGATTTTGGTTTTATTCAGTGCTGTATAGATTTTTGTTGTTGCGTTCATTTCACTTCCAGGAGTCTATGAAAACATGCACATGGACAAAGGTGACTGGCTGATAACATGCAGGGGACATTGGACTTGAACAGAGAGATCGGGGTGGGGATGACATGAGGTCACAGGCAGAGCAGAAATGTTTTACAACCAAAGCATTTGAATTCATCCAATAAAAGTTGATACCTGTTGATAACCAGACCCATTGTCAATACGATTTTTTGAGCTTTTTGTAAAGGAAGTCAAACAAGCTTAGACTTATGATTCTGTATGCTGACATGACATTTGACTTTGTGGTTTCTCAATATGTGAATATTACACCTGTTCTGAATCCTCCCAGGTTAGTCTCTCTTTCTGTTAAATAACGCATTCAAGTTGAAAGACACATTGTTTTCTGTGAATTTTCTTTTTGAAAGTTGTGTGCCATTCTTGTGAGAGGCTTTGAGTGTTAACATCCTTTACAGATTGGGATCTCGGGCATTGGACCATAATATTGGTTATATTTAGAAAGAACTCTAGGAAAGATGGGGTCACCCTGAGGTGTCTGTGTGGTATGAGGTTATTGGAGTAAAAGGGCTGCTTAAATACTCAAAGAGGAAAAAGCTGGAGCACCACAGCCCTGTGGGGATTTAACAGCCACTCAAATGACCAATAGTAACCTCTTGTGTTCCCTCCCTCCCTCTTTCTCTCTCTCTCTCTCTCTCTCTCTCTCTCTCTCTCTCTGTATTTTCCCTCCTGTCTCCCATGGGGCATTGTAGGAAGGGACTCGTCTTCTTTCCTACTCACTCTCTTCAAGATATCGTGTTATCAAACTTCCGCCCAATAAGTCACTGGGGTTTTGGGATCCTCAAGGCTCATCAGGCAAGGAAGTCCTCCATCAGGGCAGGGATATCGACAGACTGAGGTTGTGGACTCACATGGGCAAGATGGATAGACAGTAAATAAGACATCAACTTCAGAGGTAAGGTCAGTCCAACACCTGTATCACTGTGGCAGATCATTTTAAGCTAAATGATCCTTTGTAACAAAATGTTGTCCTTTTTGGTTTTTATTTAGGCGTCAACTCTATCTGGAGTGAAAATGCATAATTGTCAGTGGAAACATTAAAGTGGTTTTTAATAGAAAAATATAGGTTATTACTGAAAATGTCTTGCTTTACATTTTGTTTTGTAAATTTGATACATTGCTGTTAAATGCTGACATGGATGTTTTAAAGGCAACATGGTGTTAGTCATAGTCATACTTTGCCTCATTTTAGTGTTAGCCAACATTAAGTAAACACACTCACAACTGCTATTTTTTAAATATATATATATATAAAGGCCACAAACTCCTCTTTATGCCAGGAGGTGTCGCCTTTATTATTACCTCCCATGTGAAAGCTCTTATCTTGGACTGCTGCAACAATAACAGCTTGACTGGTTTTCTGGGGTATTTAGAAGCTTATTAGTGGAGCTTGGAAATTCACTGCCGTCACTGTACTTCCATGTGTTCTATTTAATTTATTTGCTGGTGAACATAACCTGACTAGAGTTATGTAATTTGAGACACATATAAATCACAGTTTGTTCATTTTCTTTTTTCCGTCTGGCATTGAGGTTACCTACCTTTTTGTTGTGACTGTCTTGAGAAATTCCATTGGTAACTTTTTGTTGTGCAGTAGTGTATGACAGCAAGTTTTAGAAATCACTACCACAGGCTAACACCTGCCCCAAGATTTCCAGAGCTGACAGAATATATTCACATACACATATTTAAATTGTTTATAATTAGAGTGATATTGGGTTATTATATCCCATATTTTAGTTTGAATGGCAAATGGCTCAACTTTACTAATTAGCTATTATTATTGGTGATGTTTGAACATTAGCAAACAAGATATAATAGACAGATATTACATTCCACAACCCTGAACTGATTTGTAGTCTTTTTGCTGGCTGTCACATTACAGCCTCTTTTGTATGTAGATGCAGAAAAGATGGTAAGTCTAGAAACGGCTCTTCTTTTTGACAATGTGACAGACAGAATATTTTAGCCTATAGTTTTAACTGGGTATTTCTTGTTGCAGGCTGATAAAGATTAAGAATAGCCTAATCATGGGTGTGTGTGTGCTGAATCAGTTTCCTGAAATGCATCGATATGTGGCACATGACAGACTTTCATTTCTGCTTTTGCAGCCAGTTGGCTTTCCTGTACACACATTTGTATATGCAAGGTCTGAGTTGATTTAAAGAGTTGGCATATGTTAGATCTGTCTAAGAACTGCATTATGCTGTGAGAGATCATAACAACTGCCCTGTCATTTAACCACATCCCTGTTTTGCATGTGTACATAAGATGACACAATCTATTAAGAGTGAGTAGGTTTAAACTCCTTCCGTTTATTGCTCTGCTCTAATACGTACGTTTGTTACTGGGTGAACTTCTCAGAGGCCTTATGTTAATTTAAGTATAAGTTTAAAACAGAATTTAGTAAGTTCTTCGTGCAGCTTCACAAGTCTGAGTCTCACACTTATAAGTGTGAGACAACATGTTCTGTCTATGCTCATTAAGTATTGGTCCGCTTGATGACTGACTACATGCAATACAAACAAGCAGACTGTCAGAAACTAGTGCATAAAATAGAGCAAGAGACCCTTCTTTGTCAAACTTGTGTCTCCTATCCCAGACTTGCATTAGATCAGGACATCGTCCTAAAATTCATATTGAGCTGGATCAGAATCAGAATCAGAAATACTTTATTAATCCCAGAAGGGAAATTGTTTTTTGATACAGTTGCAGTGCTCAATAGAAGTTATTGAAGAATAAAAATAATAATAATAATAATAAACAG
>JAVQJD010014526.1:0-11471 GCA_036023655.1 Nannoperca australis
ACTAAGAACAAGGCTTTCAAAGGAGTTATAATTAAATTTAGGTTTAGGTTTGATCAGTAGGCCTGAGTCAAAGATGGCCACAAGTGCTATAGGTAAGTACATCGCTGCCAATGGCAGGATTGAAAAGAGCATTCAATCTAGAAACAGATTTTCTCTGTATATTATCAAATACAATACATTCAAAGTAAAATACAATTCCAATATAATAACGTACAATATGCTATACTTTGTAGATAGTAACCTAAGTGCTGTTGTATTCTCGGGACAAATGAGTCTTTAGTCTTTTCTTGAAAGTGGCCAGAGAGGTTGTTTCTCATATGGATGTGGGGAGATGGTTCCACCACTTGGGGGCTAGACAAGAGAAAAGTCTGGGATGTGAGTGGGCGTCCCTGAGAGAGCGAACTGCCAGGCGCTTCTCGGAGGCAGACCGTAGATGGCGGACGGGGGTGAAAGGCTGGAGGATGGTCTGGATGTAGGATGGTGCAGTCCTGTTTACCGCTTGGAAGGCCAGTACCAGGGTCTTGAATCTGATACAAGCAGCGATGGGTAGCCAGTGAAGGGAGATGAAGAGAGGGGTGACGTGGGTGTACCTCGGTACGTTGAAGATCAGACGTGCTGCTGAATTCTGAATCTTCTGGAAGGGACGTATTGCACAGGCTGGGAGACCAGGAAGGAGCGAGTTGCAGTAGTTCAGCTTGCAGAGCACAAGTGCCTGGACCAGCAGTTAAGTCAAGTGCGCCGACAGGTATCTCCTAATCTTCCGAATGTTGTAGAGGGTGAATCTACACGATCGGGGGACTGCAGCAATGTGGTCCATGAGGGTGAGTTTGTTGTCGATGGTGACCCCAAGGTTCCTGGCCGAGGGCAATGGAACGACCGTCGTGGAGTCCAGGGTGAAGGAGAGATAATGGGAGATGGATGGAGAAGCAGGGATGATGAGGAGTTTCGTCTTAGCGAGATTCAGCTGGAGGTGATGCTTGGTCATCCAGGCGGAGATGTCTGCTAGATAAGCCTCTATCCGAGCTGAGACGCCAAGGTTGGCCGGAGGGAACGAGAGGTGGAGTTGTGTGTCATCAGCATAGAAGTGGTAGGAAAAACTGTGTGAGCTGATGACTGGTCCAAGTGTGGTGGTGTACAGGGAGAAGAGGAGAGGTCCAAGGACTGAGCCCTGTGGCACACCTGTCGATAGGGTCCAACGATCTGACACATAACCTCTCTAGGAGACCTGGTAGGATCTACCCTCAAGGTAGGACGCGATCCACTGGAGTGCAGTGACAGTGATGCCCAGGTCAAGGAGAGTTGTGAGCAGGATCTGACGGTTGACTGTGTCAAATGCTGCAGACAGGTCTAGCAGGATGATGACAGATGATCTCCCCGCATCTCTGGCAGACTGGAGAGCATCAGTGACCGACAGGAGGGCAGTTTTGTTACGGTACACTGGGGAGAACCCACAGACGCAGAACGCACACAGTGTGAGATAGATGGAAGTTTATTTGTCATTGCTGACAAAAGGGTTAAGACAGACGTTAGAGCCAAGGTGGAGCTAAGCCAGGTGGCTAGTCGAGCCAGGTGGTAGCCGGAGGAGAGGAACGACTCCACAGGAGAGATCGCAGAGAAAATGGATCTTCTGCACCACAGGGAAAGAGATGTGAGTACAACCAAATACAAACAGGTAAGTCTTCAATAGCGTGGAAAGCCAAGCAACAGTATCACATGGGTAAATGGACAATCTGGCAAAAACTGGAGGGTTTTAACTGCAATGGTGACGATGATAAAAATCAGCTGCGCTGCTCACCGGTGGGGAGGTGCTTCTTAACTCCGCCCAGGCTAGACATACAACACACAGAACAGACACACCAACATATAGGGAGAAAGCGACACCTAGGGGAGGTGGAAGGCAGCCGCCCAAACCATGACAAGTTTCTGTGGAGTGACTGGACTTGAAGCCTGATTGGTTGGGGTCAAGCAGGTTGTTCTGTTTGAGGAAATCAGACAGTTGATTAAAAACAGCGCATTCAAGTGTTTTGGACAGAAATGGTCACAGAGATACTGGTCTGTAGTTCTGGAGAAGGGATGGGTTGAGAGTTTTTTTGAGTAATGGTGTGACATGGGCCTGTTTGAAAGCAGAGGGGAAGGTTCCTAAAGCAAGCGATTAGTTAATGACATGGAGAAGAAATGTTATAATGGAGGGGGAGATGGATAGAAGGAGAGGGGAGGGAATAGGGTCAAGAGGACAGGTGGTAGGATGATGAGAGAGGAAATCTGTGATCTCAGTCTCAGACAATGAGGAGAAGGTGGGAGACTGGTAGTCTTAGTTTTAGTGGACAGCAGGTGGGTGAGGGATGTGGGTTTAGGAAATTTGCTGCCATATGATGAAGGATCATTGGCTTAATAAGGAAGCAGTTACAGACTGTGACCACAGTCATTCAGACAGTGTTGTGTAATGCAGTGCTGCTCCATGACACACACCTGAGCCTTTTTCCACTGAGGGTATAGAGACCAGGGTTATAACTCACTATATCAGCACACTGATACACTGTGCTCCAACTTTAAAAGATTTAGAGGTGCGACTATTTTCATGGATTTCAAGTAGCATTGATATTTATAGCAGCCTTTGAACACTAGCTTCACACATGGGAAGAAAGACGTAACTGGATATTGTATTGGCACTGTACCACTGTCACATGATACAGTCCACTGTTCTCTGCACCTTTTTGAGTTGTATATCTTCATTGTGTCTCTAGTCCACCAATAACCTTCAAGTGTAGACAAAAAGAATACTGTATACTAAGAAAAATACTTTTAACTGTTGTGTATGATGGTCATAATGCTGTCCGACTCCACAGATATATATATTATGAATACACTCGGAGATACTCCAATACTAGTGGTTGAAAAATTACATAACATTTCTTAAGGGAAGTGAGCCAGTCACACTGTCACAATATAACAGACTTTGTTTGTGTGAAACTGTTGCAACAGAAACTGTTGAAAAATGTAAAACATGTGTGTACTAATGACTTTCAACCCAACTTGCCCTCTTTGCCAATCTTTCTCACACAAACACACTCCTTACTTACAGGAGAGAACTGTGGTTGTGCGGCAACCTCACAGCTTGATATGCAGGGGCTCACAAGAAGAATTTCACTTTACCTTGTACTGTGTATGACAGTGTATGTGACAATAAATTTGATGTGATTCAAAGATTCTGTTTTGTAGATCCTGTCTACAGTACTTCATGTCACAAATCCCCAAATTTCCACCTTGCACATTGTCAGTGTAGAACTGCTCAGAGTTGGGGTGATTGTGAACCGTTGAGTGCAGTTTTAAAGCAGCTAAAATCAATATTTCATATTAACAATGGATCGCATGACTGCTGGTATGTGAAAGGGGTCACTTGTGATGAAACCTAAAACAATTATCACCCGACTCTGCAGTTCTCCTCAGCTCTACAGAGCTTTTTTTCCAGGCAGCTGATTTCAGAGAAAAAGGCTCTGACAACAGCAGGCAGACACAGTCAGAGTGGGTGAGGGGCTGAATCTTGGCAGTATTAATAATTAGGAATACATAAATCTGTTTCTTGTAAACTCAACAAAATGAGTGTTTCTACACATTCTACCACTCAACAAAGACCAGAACATCACAAGAGGAGCACCTTCTCTCAAAGAAGCGATTCTATATTCAAGGTTTTAAGATGAACACAAAGCGAACATCACAATTGCACTAGTGATAGACGGCCGATAATGTACGATCAACGATAACAAACTATGAGAGCACTTAATGCTTAATAGTTTACAAGTAATACTTTTATGTAGGCCTATTATATTATTTATGTTGCCAAAATGTAGCCTCCCACCCATATCTAGTGTTTGCAAATCCCTAGTCCCTTCAGTCGGTATTCCAGTACACCCCAAAGGTGTTGGATGGAGAGGAGGTCAGATCTCTGTGCAGGCCAGTCGAGTTCCACAGAAAACTGGGAATATATATACACATGTGGTTGAAAGTCAGCGGTCACAAATGCCATATTTCAATAATAAAATAACAACCAGCTGGTGTCTGCTGTTTGGTGCTGGGCAGGTAGTGCTCCTAAAAGAGCTGGTAAGTGCACAACCAAGAATCAAAAGAAAGAGCTGAAAAGAAGCTAAAAATGCTCCTCAGGGCTGAGGAGAATTGTAGAGTTGGTGATAATTATATGTGAGTTCATCATGACATGCGACACCTTTCACATTAGCCTACAAATTGTTTGGTGCAGCTTTGCGTTCCTACACTTTGATGAACTTGTAGATCACATTTATTTACATCCAACACTCAGATCACAGTAATTTGCTGTAAGCCTCACGACCTTGAACAAGACAAAACACTTCAGAAAATGTATGTGTGTGTGTGTGTGTGTGTATTGATAGTGTGTGTGATACTATGGAGCTCCACCACTTGGTGGGAGTGTTTCAAAGGTTTTGGCTTGATTGTACTCAGCTCTTTGCTGCCTTCTGGACTCAGACCTTGGGAATTAACTTGCAGATGGATGGGACATTGTTAGCCGTTTTCCTGAAACCTGAGGTTAATTGTCATTTTTCTTTTTCTCCTGCCACTTTTCAATATTAAACCTGGTAACAAACCAACAAACAAACCACCTCAAACAGATTGGTCTGATATCTTCTGTAAGCATTTCAAATTTTTGTGACCTTTTAAAAAGAGCCATTCAACAACAACAACAAGAAAGACATTCATTAGGTAATAGTTACATAAAGGCCATAAGTCCAGTCCGAACTTTATCTGTAAAGTATTGAAAATACTCCAGTACATAGAATCCTCAATAGCAGTAGAGATGTAACATTTGTTCATTACCAGTTGTCATTTTTCTTTGAGTTCAGTAATGTTATTAGTATTTTGTGCATATTTTGCCATGTGAAAACGTATACTGTTTATTAGATATGTGTGGCTCAGGGAAGGTGACAAGGAGGTAACTCCAAGCAAGAGTTAGACGTAAAACAAATGTCATTTATTCAAAATAAAATTAACACGAATGAACAATGATGTGGATGGTTTGGAAAGCAGCAATGAATGGTGTCATAAGAAATGATAATGATACAGGGTGGATGTCAGATGTAGGAACGAGGGCCGAGCACATGGGCCAGCTTTTATAGCCTGGAAGACCCAGCTGAACCAGATCCACTCATGACCCTTCACTGTCAGCCAGCTGTCCACTGAGGTTGACAAGCACATCCTCTAAAAAAGTGGGAGGGCACAGTGGGTCCAGCTGATTTAGTTACATTGAGTTTAGTTCAGGAAATGACAGATGTACACCAGAAATGCAAAGGATGCTGCTTGTCTGTGTGTACATGGGGTTAAAAGAGAGAGAGGGAGGGAGTGTAACAGACAAGAGGCAGAGTCTGATCTATACTTCCGCAACTCATGACCCAAACACCAGGCTCTGATAGTGGAACGTTTTCCCAATATAATAAAAATATATGCTGAGTTTTAAAACATGGCAGACACAGAGAACCATTCATATTTACTTGCTGAAATGGCCAAAAGTGAGATGATTGCAGCAAAACGTATCACCTCATGTCATGACCTGAGGAGATACAACCTTATATACAATCCTTCTCCTCACATTCAAAGCGCTCAATGGTCAGGCACCATCATATCTCAAAGAGCTCATAGTACCTTATCACCCTACTAGAGCACTGCGCTCTCAGAATGCAGGGTTCCTTGTGGTTCTAGAGTCTCTAAAAGTAGAATGGGAGCCAGAGCTTTCAGCTATCAAGCTCCTCTTCTGTGGAACCAGCTTCCAGTTTGTTTACGGGAGGCAGACACCCTCTTCACATTCAAGAGCAGGCTTAAGACTTTCCTCTTTGATAAAGCTTATAGTCGGGCTGACTCAGGTGACCCCTGAGGCCCCTTAGACCCCTTAGTTAAGGTGTTTCTCCCTCCGGCGCTGTAGAGTCTTGATCTGTGGTTGCTCCTGCTGCCCCCGTGTTCCTGCTCAACTGCCAATGTTGCTATTACTGTTATACTGCACTACTGTATGTTCACCTTCCTCCTGCTCTCTCTCCTGCCCCCCCCCTTTTCAACCCAACTGGTCGAGGCAGATGAGCGCCCACCTAGAGCCTGGTTCTGCTCAAGGTTTCTACCTGTTAAAAGGAGGGTGTTTTTCCTTGCCATTGTCGCCTAGTGCTGCTCTTGGTGGGAACGTTGGGTCTGTGTGTGTGTGGAAGTTGGTCTCGACTGGCTCCATGCGATAGAGTGCCCTGAGATAACTTTGTTATGATATGGCGCTATATAAAAAAAATTGAATTGAATTGAATTGAATTGAATGTCACCTCGTTATGTTATGTTACTGTGTATGTCCTGTTTTGGTTCCCTGTTCCTGCCTGCCTTACCTGGGTTTTGACCACTTTACTGGACTTTGGATCCCTTCCTGCTGCTTGTGGGATTTGTTTGCTCGTGTTGGACTGCTCTTGTTTTGACCCTTGGCTGCCTCACCTTCCTGTAAGCCTTGGTTGCTAATTTGTTATTAAAATAATTGAACTGCTTCTGTTCTGCCTCAGTCATCTGCATTTGGGTCGTATTCCCTGTGTTCCTTTTCTCCCCTACTTGCAAAAACTGTTTGAGAGAGTTGAGGAAATGCACATGTCTACATAAGTAATGTACTCCATGTTTGCTCTGTTTGTAAGATTTATTTTCACAGAATTTGGAGCAAAAATTTAATAAAAATGTTTTTACTGTAAAGAGATTCCTCAAATCCTGCGAGAAGCTATCACCTGCATGGAGTAGCCTCTGCTGCTGCTTGATATGACTTCAAGTACAGGGTCAAAGCTATGGTATAAGTTACATGCAATGTCGACAAATTATTAACAATACCATATAAGGACAAGTATCTCCCAATGTCTCAAACATAATAAAACTGGATTAAACTAAACCGGCTGGACACGTTTGCTTCTGTGAAATCAAGCTCTAAAATAAATGAAAGCTTCTCTTGGGACTTTGAGTTATCTCATTAATTGAGAAAAAATGTTTTCCATTAAAACTTTTCTCATAATTCTGAAATAATCTTGGAAAAACATGGCAAACTTTTTTTTTCCTCAAGTGAATGCATTACACGTCCATCCATGTCACATCAGTTAAAGTATACAATAAAACTATATATTCTGACCAGAGCTGTTTTCCATCCATTTGATTTGGAGTCCACAAGGCTCCCGCAAGGAGGGGTGTGTGTGTGTGTATGTGTGTGTGTGTGTGTTTTACTGGGCCAATTATTTGCTCTGTCATCAAACATCTTTGAAGAATTGAATGTAGCATTCAGTCTTAAAATCCTGATATATATAAATCTGCCAATGACGTGACCACCTCCTCTATCCTCGGTCTTTAGACAAGGTGAGTTTGACTAGAATCAAGTAAATTACTTCTCCCCACCTCCCCTGCAAATCTAAAGACTGAATACACTGGCAAATGGCTTTAAGTGAAGTGTCATTTCAAATTATGGTTGCCTTTTGTTTCAGTCTCCCACCTGCTCAATCTTTATCCATCAGTTCTAGCAGACTTTTCCAAAGCCATCTTCCTTCGTTAATTTGTTTAATTCCAGCAGTCAAAATTGTGACCACAGTTATCTTTATTAAGACCCCTTTCTCTGCTCCATCAGCACATGAAGTAAACTTTGTGTGCTAATCAAGACCCTGACATGCATTGATGACGGTTCCAGAGGATAAAAAAAGCTAGTAAGTAGACACTGAGTCAGGATTGTTTAGTCAAATTATGCAATTGACTCTACAATGGTTGGAAAAATACTAGTAAAAATGTATAAGGATTGTTTGTGTTTTGCTCCAAAAAGTAAAATGTATGTTCTCAGAAAGCAGGGGGCTTTTATTCTTTTTCAGGTTAAAGGGTTAAGCACTGGAGAATATTGTGCAATTTGTCTCAAATGTATGAAGCAATTTTTCATTGAATAAACCATTGTTCTTTTACAGAACAAAACCTGACAGGAAATAACCTTTAAAGCCATTAACTTGATTCTCACTGACAGACATGTGACCTTTTTTTTCTTAACATAACTGACCACATGTTACTAATAAGCTGAACTTTTGACTTTTATATATTATACAAGTATTGGATTGAATTGCAAGTGTCATCTGTTACAGAAAAAAGTTGAATGTTGAAAATGAATGAGTTAAAAAGTCAACCGCTGCAGCAGAGAAGCAGTGTGTGTGAGTTCACTGGCCGAGTGTCAGGGGCTGCAAGGGTTTCACTCATACCAGAGCATCACCTGGCGAACATGCTAACTGATCCATTTCAAACACACACATGATATTGTGTGACTGATAAAAGGCACATGGCAAAGATGCTCGTAGTGGATCCTCCAGCACTGACTTCTACATTCACTGAGGAACTTCTACTTTCACTGAGGTGTCTAAGGCCTTTCTGCTTCTTTTGATGTGTCACTGCCAAGTGCTCATTAAGCGCAAAGGTTTTTGAATGCTTTGATGAGGACAGTGGGACGAAAGGCTGAGTGGACTGGTCATATTATGCATAGTGTGAATGAGCTGAAAGAGCAGAATAAATTGAATCTGGTGCAGACTGAGGAGTAAATGCTATGATGGATTTAACTATCTCCACCAACAACCACTATGTTGCCTAGCAATGTGCTGTGTGCGTGTTATGTGTGTATATGTGCGCTACACAGAACAGTGTGCAGGTTGTCCTTTTGCTTTGTGTGTCTGTGGGCTGTAGCTGCTGTTGAGTTCATGTGGATTATACTTTTCTACATTGGTGATACTTCCTTCTGTTGCTAAAAGTGGCAGGTTATTGGTTATGTAGCTTAATACTTCTAGTAAGGCTATACTGAGGAATTTAGTAGCCTAATGTAAAGGTGTTTTAATAGTTCTATCATAACGTTATCATGATAATCCACTCTCCATCCCTTTTTAAAAAAATTTGTAAACGCTTACTTAAAATACATTTTAACGGACATACTTTTATTGGGGTACGCTTTACACAAGTAACAGTACTTTCAATTGACAAAAATATTCTACTTTTTCTTTCAATCCCTGTTTGTAGTCTTAAAAGATAAGTGTGCGTAACAGCTGGTACCAGAAAAACCCACATTTGCTACATCTGACAATGAGATGTGACCTTCAGTAAAATACACATCCCAAAATGTTAAAGTGACTATATGCACCTTCTTTTCTCTTAAAACCAATCAGGACCATTGTTGTCAAAGATGGACATAAAAAATGTGGCCAGGTGACATGTTAATCCCAGATTTCAACCCAATGCCCAGTCTTACCCATTACCACCAGTGACACCTTGCGCATGTCCACTCCAGGTGATTTCTTCACTTTACACTGGTAGGTAGCACTGTGAGCAGGTGACAGCGTAGCAATTGAGAGCGATGCATCGCCCATTGAGGGGTCACGGGCAGCAAAGCTGAGCCCTTTTCCAAGTGTGTTGTCACTATGAAGGTATTTGGTGCCGCTTGTGTAGGACATGATCTGATGGGAAAACAAACAAACAAGGTAAAGAGATACAAAAAATGACACGTGTACATTATGTTAATTGAACCCCCCACCAATCAATATTGAATAATATTACACAATACAATGTTAAAGGGCTACCTTGCAATAACACACCCGCCGAGAATTACCAACCTGGAGCTTTTCCCTTCAAGTCTCCAAACCTAATGAGTCATTTAATTTAAATGGGATAAACAGCTAATTCCTGTCAAATTAAAAAGGTGGTAGGAGTTCATCCACACTCCAGTCTACTGGACTGAATTCTGATTTAGACTTGTAGAGGTGCAAGCACATCACATGAGAAGAATTTTGATAGGATTCGTGAAATCTGAATGAATTAAATGTCATGAGAATATGGTTGTATATGGCGATTCTAACCTTTGTCTTGACCTGTGTTCTGAATCTTAATTAGCTCAAATATGGAGGAGCTTTCAATTTACAGGTCCATCATTTTCATTACCTGGAAAGAACATTATAATTTGGTAATAATTAATTTGGTAGCATTTAATTGGTACATTTCTAATTAATTTCAATAAACTTCCTGCATAGTGTACAGCAAGCCAGCTGAAAAGAAAAAGAAAAACGCAGCCTTTACTACGAAGCCAGTTCAACATACACAGGGTATCTCTTCGTTATCTGGCTTCACTAAGCCTAACAACAAATGATCACAGTAAGCAGTCACATAACGCTGGCTATGAACTCGTTAAATCAACCCACGGTTTCCCAATCAAGCCATGTTCACATAAAAGGGGTGGTGTTTGCAGTATATGACCAATCACAAATGTGTCAAGTGTACTGGCAGTAGAGCGACTTTTACCAAAAAGGGCAAGCTATAATATTGGAAAAATACAAAGAATTTAAACATCATCCAGGCTGAAAGCAATACAGCTGTAGCAGTCAGTAGTTTTCTTCAGGTGATGTCAAAAGGACTTGGGAGCAAATATAAAATCAAAATTTAGCGCTAAATAGGCTTACATCCATATCTTATAAGTACAGGGATTTAAATAATGTCTGTAGGATGATATCAGGAAGCATAAGCACAGTGAAATGGCTTTGACTTTGTATGCAAGAAGCTGAAAAAAATAAGTCAATCCCTCCGACACAAAACTGAGTACCTCTCACAACCTGTGCACCGAGCTCCACTAGAAAAGAATTCTATTGGTGATGCCATTTTCTAAGACAATTGATTGGTCAGTAGGGGGTGCTTTAGTACATGTTGATCTGTCATCTGAACATAAACTGCTCCGGAGCAATTTAGGTGTGCTGCATAAGTTACCATGGCAATTTTCCCCAATAATAAGTTAACCACCGTTGTAATACTGAAAACCCAGAGTTAAACCTGGAGGGTTATCTCGCTAACCCCAAATCCTGCTTCATAGTACAGGCTTCAGGCAAGATAAACGTTTTCCAAGAATAAATGTAGAATGAAATGAATACATGGACCTTTTATTATTATATTTAATCATATCTATTGTCCCTACAATTTGTACCAAATAACATTGTAAATTACTGGAAAGTTTTTTTTCAAACCTTTTTGAATCCAGGTATTGGCTTAAATACTGGCGACTTCTGCATTTTTAATCCCTACATACACATTTATAGTAGCCTATAATTTTCTGCATTCTCATTATGCTTCTTACCATCTGATCTTTCTGTGTGGTGTCTGGGTTGACCACGGACCATTCAATGTCAAGTTCTCCAGTGTCCAAAGGGCTCAGTGTGTAACTGCAGCCCAGAGTGACACTCTCTCCCTCGGCCTTCTGGATGGTCTGCGGGCTCGTGGACGTCACCTGCATCCCTTGCGTGCATTTCGGTTCTTAAAAAATTCAGATTCAAGTCTTGTGTTTAATCAGACACATATTGGCTGTTTCTTAATCCCTTGTTGTAATGCTTAAGGAAAAAATGTGTTGCTGAATGAGAACACAGTATTTATACTGTGTTCTCATTCAGCAACACATTTTT
>JAVQJD010014527.1:0-26619 GCA_036023655.1 Nannoperca australis
CGGCCCCTGGTCCAAACATATTCAGACCCTCCCTCTACACCTCTACACCCCCTATTTTCTACTGTTTGTTATTCTTTTTTCAATAACTTTATTGAGCATTGTAACTGTATCAAAAAGCAGTATTTCTGATTCTGATATACTACTATGAGAAGCAGTGTTGTGTTTGTCAGTAGTATGTAGGAGGCACTTGCAAATAAAACCATGTTTACCTGTTGAGCTCTATTCTCATTAAACTGGGAAGTCAGCTGCTGTATTTACTGTAAACTGGATTTGTCCTTTAAATGTGTGTTCATACCAGACTGAAGGTGAGCAGTCTCGGTGGTGTGTATCTGTAGGACAGGTAGATGAAAGCCAGTCTTCCCACTGTGATGGAGGCCCAGAATATACTGTCCAGACATCCTGCAGTCTTATGACCCATCAGGAGAGGGGGGGACACTGCGTAGGTGTAGACGAAGCCAGCGTAGGAGCCCTGCAGGACAAAAGACACACCAGGAGGTTAGCACACTATTTAGTAAATTACTGAAAATCATGCTGGACGTTTTGGAACTACTGTTTCCACAATGCTTTGGGGGATGTATACAGGTATAATGTGGCCATAGAGATTGTGTGTACCGTTGGTCACAATATAAGCCCTGTTTTGGGCTGTTTGCAGTGTACCCATGGATGTACATGACAACTAATCACTGGATTACTGTGATACAGAAGAAAACCTCTGCAGTTATAGTGGAGTATAGTGTTAAATGTTTGTGTGTATGTGTAGTGTTTGCAGGAAGTCTCACTACAATCCCATCAGTGATAAAGAGGATGGCCCCGCCCAGAGTGTGGATGATGAAGAAAGTAGCAGGGCGACCACGGAGTTTGGCAAGGTTACAGCATCCAAACAAACTCCTGTGACCTGGAGAGACAGAGATGCTGAGGGGCTGTCATTTCATTTCAATACAGCGGTCACAAACACTCATACATGCATTACCTTGACTGCCGTCCCCAGTGGGGCTCGAGCTGGACACAGAGTCTCTGCTGAGCAGACGAGGACTGTTGCTGGAGCAAGGCAGCAGTCTTTCATGGTACATCAATGCGAGCACTGCTGCTGGCACAGGGAGCTGCCAGGGGACACACACACACACACACACACACACACACACACACACACACACACACACACACACACACACACACACACACACACACACACACACACACACACAAAAACTAAAATGGCTCCTCCCACCAGTCTGTCATTCCCAGAATGAGGGAATAAATTCGCTCCATAAAATGCTTCTTTATAAAAGAAAAATAGATTTTTATACATCTGTACACGTTCTCTATACAGCATCGAGACAGGGAGCACGGGCAGAAGGGAAATGATCTCCAGAAATAAGACAGGTTCTGGCTCTAGCACCCTCATCTCTCCAACGCATGCGTCGCTCTTCTCCTTTGTCTGCAGGAGGTGGAGCTTCCCTCGCTCTGTTCTCATGAGGGCGGCAGGACTTTACAATCAGCCCCCGTCTTTCCATCCATCCACGTTTCTGTGTGCAGGACAGCAGTGGATGAAGGAGCCGAGCGCAGGGACAGCTCCATCTCTCTCTGTTTGACGCTTGCTGAGTCGACCAGTTCTGTCTGGCTCTGGTCTCGTCGACCCGTCCTGCGGCTCCATCGTCAGCAGCACTTGTGCAGTTCAGTCACTCGGTGGCAAAGCGAAACACCAGGGGCCCAACGCACGACCCGCTTCATATGCAAAGCCTCCGCCTCTCAGCCGGAGTCTGACTCGCTGGTGTCGGAGGATGAGGACGAGGAGGATGATGAAGAGGAGTCTGATGAGGAGCTACTGGCGCTGAGACGTGACGGCTGAGTGTTCTGCTCTGCTGCAGGTTTCTCTGCTGGAGAAAACAAACGCACACAATCAAGGCCTGTTTGTTTCATCGTTAACTTTGTTAAGAAAAGTGAAATCGTATTGAGATTTATTGATTCTCTTAACGCAGTGGACTCACGTTTGCTCTTCGGAGGCTTCTTTCCAGAGTTGAGCTGCCCGCTGACGTCCATCAGCCGCCTCTCCAGCTCCAGCTGTTTCTCCAGAGCGAGCTCTTCTCGGGACTTGCCAGCAATGTTGTTTTTACTTGCTGCATGCAAACAGACCACAAACCAGTAAGGGGGGGGGGGTGGTTCCAAATATCTACACCTGATAGCTCACACTGAACACTTCATGTCTACTGCTTAGCTGCAGGGTTTGCTGTAGTTCAGAGTTTCTGCCTTTATGTTCGATTTATTCTAAGAATGAATGACAATATTTTTATATTGACTGCCGTGCAGATTTTAAGGGCAAAGACTACTGACCATATGGCTTCCGAGGCTTCTTCCTCAGACACGTCATGACGTATCTCTCCAGCTCCCGCAGTGTCGACGGCTTCAGTGTCTCGAAGTCGATCTCGATCTCCTCGGGGTTGGTGTCTCGGAGCGAGGGCTCGCGGGACTGGATGATGTAAACAACGCGGCCCAGCTTCTCGCCGGGCAGCTTGTTGATGTCCAGGCTGAGCTGACGCTTCTCATCATACGACATGGGCACCGTCTCCTCCTCTTCGTCGGAGTCGAAATGACTCACTATGGGATCGTGGACAGGAGGAGGCATGCTAAATGTCATGCCGCCCTTTTTGGATCTGATGGAAGACAGGAGAGAGAGACGGAGGGAGAGAGAGAGTTAGAAGAAGTCTTCATTAACCCACAAAGTGACGGGTTCAAACATAACGATCAGTACGATCCTGAGAAACAGCACCTCAGCTGAAACGTTATGATGTCTTTGTCTTTTACTGTGATTTTAATTTTTAAACTACAATAACTATATTTTCTATATAAAAATAAATGTTAATTCTAACTCTCCAGCAGGTGGCAGCACTCACTTGCTCTTGTTGTTTTTCTTGCTCGGTGCCTTCTTCATGGGGATTACAGGACCGGCCGCTCCTCGGCTGCTCTTGGGTTTTGGAGTCTTGGCGATCTTCGGGGCCTTGGCTGGTTTAACAGGCGGCAGCTCCTCCTCGACCTTCCGATGCTTCTCCTTTTCTACCTTCTTCTTCTTTTTCTTGTCCTTCTTCTCTTTCTTTTTCTTGGGTTTGACGATGGGGCCCTGGGAGAGAGCAGTGAGCTGCTCGTGTACGGCTTTCAGCTGAAGGGAGAAAGAAAGATGAGTCGACGGAATACAACAACAATACAAGAAAAACAGGTATTGAGCTTCATTCTGTTTGCTCTGGTGTGTGTGTGTGTGTGTGTGTGTGTGTGTGTGTGTGTGTGTGTGTGTGTGTGTACAGACCTGTTCCTGCAGCTCTGCCAGCCGGTTTGCTCTCTCCTCCTCAGAGTCGGAGCTGGGGCTGCTCTCGCTCTCACTTTCACTGCTGAGCTCACTCTCAGATGAAGACGAAGAGGAGGAGGATGAAGAGGAGGAGCTGGGGGGTGCTGGAGCCTCGTCCGGCATCTTAGCAAAGCAGAACTCAAAGACATCCTAAAAAAGATTAAACAGTGTGTGAGCCAGTTACAAAACAAGAACCAATGAAGGGAAGAACTGAACTACAACTCTAAATAAAAACTACAGAAATTAGAAAAGCTCCATCACCTGCAGCTTCCTGGCCATGGCCACCACATCATGATCAGGCGGGTTGTACTTGTAGCAGTTGGAGAACATCAGTCTAACATCAGCAGAGAACTGCTGGGAGTCCCGATACTCCCTGCCGTCCATCTTCCGCTGAAGATAAGAGAAGAGATTTTAGCCAAATATCACAATACGTCACATCGTTCATCACGTCGACTGGAGAACACACAATGCTCCTGTCCTGACACATGCTGGTGTGTGTGTGTGTGTACCTTGATGGTGCTGAGGTCCATGGGCTGCTTAATGATGTCATGGTAGTCATGGAGACCGAGGGACGAGGCATCGACAGGCTTGTAGAAGGGCCAGGCGTACGCCGCGTGCTTCTTTGACAGCAGATCCTTGAGGACTCCGTTGCAGTAGCGCAGCTGGGGGCTCAGCTTACTGCGGCGCACCGGCGGGGGCACCATGGAATCTGGTAAATCCTTCTTGGGAGGCTTGATGGGCCGTCCACTCACTCCTCTCCTGCCCCCCCCTGCTGATTTAGTACCCATCATCACTGTTCCACAGCCCATATTCATACTCATGCCCATCCCCATCCCTAAACCCATCCCCATGCCCTGGGTGAGGCTGAGGCCTTGGCTCATCCCCAGGCTGGAGTTGTGGTCCACCCCCAAAGAAGTGAGGGTGAGCGGGGAGTCGTGTCCACCGCCCATCCCCAGGCTGATGCCGCTGACGCCCATGGTGCTCATGATGGGCATGGCCATGGTGGTTGGAGTGGTTGTGTCTGCTTTCCTCTTCACACCTTTTTTCTGCGTGAAGAAGAGGTGATGAAGAGGTGGTGTTTAGTCTGTGGTCTTCATGGATTCTGACTACACAAACCCCAAATGACAAATGTTATCATTACCTTAGTGGTGGGCTGTGTGGGAGGCAGACCCGTAATGGTAGGTAGGCTCTGTTCAGTTAGAAGGGAAGGGGGCAGGCTCTTGCTCAGAAGTGTCTGTGGGGGGGTGGAGAGGATGGAGTCGGGTGTTTCTGGGGTGGGAGGCGAGTACGCTGATTGGGAGACAGCTGGGACCTGATGAGCAGTGGTCACTCCTCCAGAGACTGAGAGTGAGAGAGAGAGAGAGAGAGGATTGTAATATTCTGTTGTGTGATTGGTGCTCTTACACATGTGTAACATGTCTGACAGTATTAGCCAGCTGGCAGCAACGTGCTCACCTGCATTACTTCTGCCTTTCCTGCCTGGTTTTCCTGGTTTGCTCCGGGGAAGAGGGGGGGCCAGCTCTACCTCCTCCTGGGGCATTTGAGCCACTTTCTGCAGGAACGCCTTTTCCAGTGACTGGGCCATCAGTACTATGTCATCAGTAGGCTGCAGAGGACAAGACGGTTAAACAACAGTAGAAGACTATGTAGTCAAAAAGTCAAAAACACACAATAATAAATAAATAAACTACAAAACTAACACTACTACAGTTTACAGTTTCATGTTACGGTTTAACATCTGCCACTCTCTTCAGCCTGTTTGCCATATGTGCAGGCTTCCTGTGCATGAAACTTTATCTTGCCAGGATGCCTCTTACACTATCTCAGACAGTTAAAGTTAAGTCTTACCTTGTTATAGATGTAGCAGTTGGTGAACATGGTGTTGAAGTCCTGCATGCACTCACTGGCACTGCGGTAGTAGTTATTTTCTATTCTCTTCTTAATAGTGCCCATGTCCATGGGAATTTTGATGATCTTATGATAGTCCTGGAGGGAGACGGAGACACATTCAGGACGAGAAACAGTGGCCACTACACCCCAATGCTACTTTTAAACCACTTAATAATATTAATAAGTGATAAAGGTCTAGATAATGGGAAGGTGCTGCGGGGAGGGAGAGGGTTTACACGACTGTTTTAACTGCACTGGTAACAGCTTCGTTCAACATGACCTGAGATAAAAATCTGTTGTCTAAAATAACTGACCCTGGGCAGCGAGACACGTTGCAACTGAGCGGCGCTGCAGTTCACTTTGTGGAAAGGAGGTTGGAGAAATAATGATGCCGGACTTTAACACTCACCGGCAGGTTGAGCTTGGACGCGTCTACAGGTTCATGGAAGGGCCAGGCAAAGTGGTGCCTCCACAACGACTTCAGCAGGACTTTCTGTAGGAACTGAAGTTGATTGGTCATCCTCCCTTGTCGGCTGGGGTCTTTCACTGGGGGCTGTGGGGGTCCCGAATAAGCCATCTGATTGAGGAGGGGCATCCCAGGACTCTCAAAGCCCTCATAAAGCAGTGACGGTTTTCGGATGCGTTTTCCAGCTGGGCCAGAACCCTGGTCCATCGAGACTCCCATCATGCCAACCTCCAGCCCGACATGGGAGCTGTAGAAAGTGGTTGAAAGACCGATTAACTATTTGGCATAAGTTGTTAGAAAGATGCAAAGGACGTCTGCAATGTTGAACAAGGTTTGATCTTCACCTTCAATACAATCATTAAATTGTTGACCAAAAACTGTCCCCAGTCTAACTGATGGAGCCAGGTACACTGCCTGCATTTGCAGCCACTCAAAATCATATTCATCCATAACTCTACAACTCGCAGCCATATAAACCAGAAATGCATGCATGCCATATATTCCAGCCTGACTCCTGAGAATAATATGTAAATGTATTATTTTATTGTGTCATCCTTACATAGGACATACATTGCACGTTGTCCTAACAAACTTGATTAATTCTGCCGACCCTACCGCCCACTCAAACATTATGTATCGAGTAAATCGTGTTCACAAGGTACAGTCACACATTCTAACATTACTCAGCAAGTATACATCAGCCTGACTTCAAATATAGAGACTACCACTTCCTCTTCTCTATGTTTAGATAACGGATTGCACAGACAAACCCCACCCCATTTCCCTGTAGAAAAAAACTCTCCCACGGGGTTGTGGGTGGAGTTCCAGCTGGCATGTAAGAACCCGACTATTCTACTGTTTTCCGACAGAAGTTCCCACAACAAGCCCAGAAATGTACAATATTGTACATCTTACTTAACCCGTTTACTACCTGCCACTTTTAACTTTGAGTTAACATTCTGCTTGGTTGTACACATCCACAGCACCAGGGCGGTGTTGGCCACTGCAACCTACTGCAAATAGGCAGTTTCCACAGGAAATGAAACCAAGACTCTACGGACATTAACCTTTAAAAACAGCACTGCTACACTAACTCAAATCAGCTGAGTTCCAGGTGACCCCCTCAGTTTTATTGTTCTTTTAACACCAACAATAAAAACACTCCCAGCCTCTCTACAAGGTTACCTGGTCTATCATAAACATCAGTCTTTATAAAACAGACTTGACCTGACTTTGGTATGATAGTACCATCTGATATTCTGTTGGCCATACATACTGTCCACAGCTGCAAACACTCACATAGGAAATAATTTTCCACATAAATACAACATAACAGCACTATTTTACAGCCCATCTCACCAGTGGTGCTTTAACTACAACTGTGGGGACACTGTAGCAACGAAAGGCTGTCTGGCCTCCCAACAACTTCCACCCTCCGTGGGACAGTAATAGCCATCAAGTCCAAATGGAGCGACACAGACTGGTGTTATACACTATGCATGCTCACACGAATATTGCCTTCAGCTGATAAAAAACATGCATGTATACACGTATAGAAATTCCCCACACGGTGAAGTGTGTTCCATTTAATACTTTACTTTTACTGCAGTGTAACATATATGCTCGGAGTTGCGCGACACGCTGCGCTCGTTTGATCCTCAGCTGCTCTGATAACCAGTAACTTGCTGAGGTGGAGGCGTGCATATCTGTTAGATATCCATCACCGCAATTACATTGCTGTTTGATGTCAGGGGTTGTAACCAGCCTCTGCCCCTGTTGAACTCACCATAGCTCATCTCCGCCGACCTACTGACACTGCAAAGCAAAACTTGTTCCAAGAGCAATCAGGGGTATTTATGTCATCTGTTGGAAAACACTAAAGCTACTTAACATCTGTTGTCCATTGCTCGTATTGTTGATGTTACATGTCCCCTTGCAATCTAAGCTTTTATCTAGAAACACCAAATATCTGCACATTAAGAGCTTTATTTCTTTTAAGTGACCTTAAAGCTACTTCTGTAAATAATATTAGGCACTACTGGGTTTGCATCACAGTTGTGTGAAACATACAGTTTTACACATTTGTCTACCACCTGTACCCCATGCTTTTTGGGCATGTTTTCACTAGTCCACCTTACTCATGCATGTTGAACAAAATTGTTGAAGATACAATGTTACTAAGATACTAATTTAGTTGCCACTATATTGTAACAAACTGTATAATAAAATAAATATAAGTACAATTTAAATGGTTTATTGTAAAGCAATCCGTTTTGAATGATACAACTTTTGGAAACACATTTGACAGTTAGTGTACTTTATTATTAAAAAAGGAAAGTAATCATATACATAACAACAACACTAAACAGACAGTTGAGTTAGCTGTAAATCGGACAGATTATTAAGTAAAATGGGGTGTGTGTCGAAGGAAAACAAAGAAACTTGATACTTAAGTACAGAAGATTTGCGTTTTATTAAATTATAAAAAATAAAAACCGAGTTGTGGAGTAACTTTTACAGGAACTAGTTGCTACCTAGCGTGGGCTGAGTGACATTGAGATGTAACCAGGCAACAGACACGGGTAGGCTACACTGCCGTTGTACCAGTGATCACAACAACCCCTGAACGTCACATGGCTACAACAACAACCCAACGAAACGAGCAATGATGCCGGTACGGCCGCACTCCTCGGTCCCTCTACCGAATCTACAACTTTTAACAAATCAGACCCAACTCATTTTCATCCAAACATGCGCGTCGCCCGGTAGTATACTTGTTAGTACACGCTAGCAGTGATGTTAACGTACCGTAGCCCCGGTTTAGATCACTTCGTTACCATTATATAAACAAGACACGCCGATTTGAATCAAGAGTGGTCGAGCTACTGTTACACAGAGGAGCCTGGGTGCGTGAAGCTAACGCTAGCAATGCTAGCACCAACTGCCAGGCAGCGGGAGAGAGCGGCCAACGGCTGAGCGCTGCGAAGATGGCGCCGGCGTAGTGCGAACAACAGTCGCAGCTTCTTACAACCAAGCCATTAACACATTTCATTTCCTCAATGTGAATTTCTCTTCTAATTCCCTTAAACGACGCGACACACTTGGAGAACATTCAGTGTCCATTACTCTCTTCGTGTTACAGCAAACACAGGTTGACATGAACGATATTTTGATAAATAAAATCATAAATGGTTAAAATATTCCCTCTGACGGAAAGCTGAGAGTCAATTTTACCGGTAGATACCTGTCAAGGAGCGGGTTAACAGCCATATCCACCAGGATGGATCCGGATTCTGTTTATAGCTAGACTCAGACCTGGATCCGTCTCTGTTCGTCAGTTTTCTCCGCTCCCCGCCACGGTGAAATCTCTTTCATCTGCTTCGTTGAAATGGCGACGATGCGACTACACCCGTTGCTTTATAGACCGACCGTTCCCCCTATTGGATAGTCTACCTCAGAATGTCGACGCCCTCTGAGTTTCTATTCGCTGCTTACAGTGTCCGTCAAAGTCACCACACCCCTAGATACCGAGGTTTTAATGGCAATCTTTCGGCCCAACCCATTCGCAAGTTCTTGCTGTCAGTCAAGGAAATTACACAATACTATTGGTCTAGCCGATTAAGCATTACAGAAATGCCGGCTGTAGTTGGCTCCACCATATAATCCTGTACAAAATGCGAGGCACCGAAACCACCCTCTTCCTTATCAGGTTACATTACGTCAACGTGTGCAAAGCGACGGCAGCGATTGGTCAATAAGGCTGTAACGCGGGCTTCCAGGGTAAATACCAAGAAGCCTATTGGTTCTTCCACCGGGTCACGCGTACCACTCAAGAGCCTCTCCCCGCAGCTCTCTACTTACCAGAATATCCGCGTTTCTGTCTTTAGGAAGAGGCGCACAGGCGCCATCTTTAAGTAAAGTGACACAAGAGTATTACAATAGAATTATTTACAAGAAGTAAGGTACAACCAAGCAAAACATACAAAACGCTTCATATTTTGCTAACAAACCACAAGTGAGAAAGTAGTACTCGTCTGCTGCAGAAAAAGGCCAACATTTGAGAACACACCGCCAAACAAAGGCCTCTGTGGCTCACAAACAGTAAAGGTACTAAGATAAAGTCAAACCGTATAATTCTAATTTAAAAGTAGGTGAGGGTGCAAGTCAGCCCCCACTTACTTAAACAATAAAAAGACCACACCTAGACGGAGTCGTAAGAACTACCACTGCATGACATAGCAGTTTTCACTCACTGACCTCAGACTGCATTTGATCAAAGTAAAGGCTCCTTTTACCCAACCCCACTAATTACACAATCACTGACTATTTCGATAATTAAATCCTAATATAAAATCAAAGAAAACTATATAAGCTTGGAAAAATATATACTTTACCTGACTTTACAAAAGATGATTAAACCAAAACTTTACAGAGATACACTTACAAAACTCACCAAAAAACTCTTTACAAGAATTCAAATCTTTAAAAGCGACCGAAACTCCACAAATTCAACAACCACCCAAAATGGTTACCTAACCGCATGCGCCCATCCCCCACACCAAGGTTACAAACGCCCAACAATGTCACTCAAATACCGATGAAAGTAAGACTAGAGCCGTATCATATTATATAGTACTTCAGTTTGGAGAACGTTACGCTGTAAAACAAAACTAGACTACGATTAAAAAAGTTAAGTTAAATTGTTTTAAAAGAAATAAATACATATTTTCAAAGTATAACATAAAAACCTTGCGTTTAAAATAAATTCAACTGTCGACTGGTAAATCCCGCAAAAAAATAATGCGACACCTTTCTTGAAATAATCTTCTTGTCCTCCACCTCGATACTTTTTAACCAACACATTTCCCTCAAACATGTCCGCCTTCTTCCCCACTCCGCGAGCAGGGTGGGGGAGGGGAGTCATGTGATGAGCTAAGCCTAAACGCACTGTTTATCAAAAGTTGAACACGTGGCATTTCGCAAAATCCGCCACACGGCGCATCCGTTCTCATAAAACGTTGCCTCCACATCCACATCCCGTGGTTTATAAAAAGTACCAGGCTCACATTTGGAGATAAAGTTGCCGAAATATCGGAACAAAGAGCATACTTTTCCACTGGTTTTGGCTCGTTCCGATTGGTCACGCTTGCCCACGTGACAAAAACGATTTTAGTATTATTGATTTTGCTTTTCTTCCAAACTTCCTCGATAGTAATCCGTCTGTGATCGCAGTAATCCTTTACAGCTCGTGTGTAGTTTCTCAATTTGTCTCAAAAAGGTCAAACATGTCTGTTTTTCTCCAGATGACGATTGCTGTCGAACTGTGTCTGTTGCAACACGGCGCATTGCGCATGCGCGGCTGCCATGAAGGCGAATTGCCAGCGATGCACTAGGAATGCAGGAGGCTGATCTAAGAGCAGTTTCGTGTGGGTTTTTTTTATTTCACATTTCAATGTTTCCTGGAAAAGAGGTGGGATTCAGCTGCAGGAAAACACGAGTGTTGGTTTCCACATTAAAGCAGGAAGAAGGAGATGAACACACACATCTCAGGTTTTGTGCTTTATGCGTTTGAATGAAAAGCTTTTAGAATATAATCATTTTTGGTATTTGTTCTGACTCTAGAATAAAGACATAACTTTCTGAAAGATGTTTCTAGTAAAGACTGATCTCAGCATACATTTCTTTAAAGAACTGGTTAACTCAAAAAAAATCTTAATACACAAACGAGACACATTGGGATGGTCATGTAATGTGTTTACAGGTGACAATGAAAATCTCAGCATACATTTGTAATTAATCCCAAACTGGTGTCATCTCAAAATATAGAGATTAAATTAAAGAAATTCTATACAGATGGTGAAATAGTCTTCAGAGACTTATGTGTAGTTCTGTGACTCCTTACCAAATCAAATGTAAAATCACTCATTTAAATATTTTCAATGCTTTATTTCTGTTTCTAATTAAAGATTTAAATTAAACTATTTAAACAGAAGCCCATTAGGTTCTTAAAATGTGCCTGTTAACATGATCGTATATTCTCAAATGAAAATCTTAAAATTACTGAATACAAGAAAAGTTAAGTTCAGAATGCAGCTCATATTTCTCTTTTAATTTGATTTGAAAATGGTGAATGAGTTTTAGACTTTAGACTTGATTGACTTGACTTGATATTATACTTTAATTTGTGTTCTGAATTGGAGCTGCATTCCAACATAGCTGGTTTATCAAACTACTGTGATCAAAAGTGTTCCTTATATATCAGAATCAAAATCAGAAATACTTTATTAATCCCAGAAGGGAAATTGTCTTTTGATACAGTTACAATGCTCAATAAAGTTATTGAAAAAAGAATAATAAACAGTAGAAAATAGAGGGTGTAGCGGGAGGGTCCGAAAATGTTTGGACCAGGGGCACCACATATATATCCCCTGCTCACTAACACAACAGCCTGGTGATATGACTGTTTGATGGCTGACTGTAATCTGTAATCTGCACATGATTGAGACCCAAACTGCATAACTCAAATGATAAAGGTGAGATCGTGTGCAGTTCCAGTGAGACAAGCTTAATGTCTCACGTCTAATCATGTTTTGTTTTGCAACCCATAGCACATTGGTTGAAAACTAAATTCTTCCTTTCTCCTTGAATATTGAACATTGATTTGATTGCATCCTGTGTGTGATTATGTGATTATGCCAGACTGTGTTTTACACACCTGATGTTATAGTTGGTTTTGCAGGTGATCAGGTCTGCATAGGTCACATGTGTTATAGATGTTTGTGTTGTTGGGCTGTCAACATCAACAACGTGAACAATACATGGGAATACAAAAACATAAATCTATATTTGATATAGGATGTAATTTTTCATGTTCTATTATTTCTATTATGTACAAACATGCATATTTCACTATAATGATTTCTTTCATTACTCTTACTGATCATATGAAAAAAGTCCTTGTTCCCAAAAAGGCATGACCAAAAGGTTTGACATTCAAACCAAAAGTATGGGCAAGCCAAACATTGTTCGCTCATCTGTGACTAGATAAAATGCACAAAATGCTTTTTTATGTTGTTATTTTGTGGGGAAACAGGCTCTGACCTGAATATCCAGGAAGTGCCATGTAGGCAGAGGAAGTGGAAGGAGGGAGGGGTTGGTGGATTACGTCAGAATCAGCGGTTCTCTCTCTCTCTCTCTCTCTCTCTCTCTGTTTTTTCAGCGCTTGGCTGCATCAGCTTGTCACATGATGCATCAATCAGTCCAGAAACGGTTGCCAAGGAAGCTCTCTCCCTCACAACGCCTCGGCCCTGAGTCATAGATCGACAGTTTTACAAATCTACTGTCAGGTTCAGCATTGAAGGGATCACAGATAGCTTGTATGTTATTCAAAATAAGCCAAGCCAAAATAAACTGTAACAAAATAAATGCATTCTGAGTGTTAAGTATTTTGTGTGACTTGTGTTTGCAGAACTCTAGGACGCTGCCTCAGTGCATTCACTTTCACTCACCATGGCTGGCAAGCCTTCCTTAGCAACAGCAGTCCCTTTGACAACTGATACAAGCAGCAGTTTCCACACACACAAGAACACATTTAAGGTTCCTATTCAGCAGTGTTGTTGTCTCTTAAACATCACGTTCTCTCTTTAAAATGGTCAGTTGCAAGCATACAGACCATAATGTCACCCACACACACACAAAGACCCACATCCACACACACTAAGTCAACAGTGCTCCTCACAGTATCTCTGTTCATGAATGTTTGGTACATGGAATCACAGTGTTTGGCAGCATGCTGATCTTTCCATTCTCTGCTATTTTCATTTGCATCCCAACGTGTTATTGTTTGTTTTACAAAGCCTGGATGCAAAAGCACACCTGCATTGTTACCTGTTGTGTTGTTGTTGTAAATGTCTCTACTTTCTCATTTTCCACTGTTAACACAGTAAAATGGAGCCTGTCATCAGAAAAAACACATTTCCAAAAAATAGATTTTAAAATAATTTTTATGAAAGTCTCTTTTTCTTTTACATCAGTTATATGTTTTTTGTGACTCTTGTTCAATTAACATTGCACGAGTGCATTTGTAGCATGAGCGGACCTACTTACCAAACAAGTAGTAGCATGTAGTATTATTACATGTAGTATTTCAAAATGGTCACATTACTACTGCACTAAAAAAATAAAGACAACAGAGCTCCTAGATATTGCTGCGTGCTGGGTTTGCATTTGCAGAATAGTGCCCATTCCCTTGGTTGTGCTATAAATCAGAGATAATTAGACTTATAACAGATCGATCAGATGATTGTGTATAACACCTTTTTTTTAAGTTACTGTAAAACAGCTTATCTTACTAGAAAATGCTATTTAAATGTTTATTTTCCTCCTTTTTACTGCTTCTATAGCATCACGTTTTATCTCACTTTGAACTGATGCTGTTCTTCAGGCATTATCGAGATAACGAGCAAAGATCTAGTTTCAAACCAAAGCCCATGGGCTTCCAAGAAGGTAAATATCCAAGTGGAGAAAAACAACAGCTGATTAATTATGCAGTCATGCAAAATGAGTTGTAAATGTAGGGCACTTCATTATACTCTCAGAAAAGGCAGCGGAGACTACAAGGTGAGGGATTTCCATGTGAATGGAGGTGGACTTTGTCCTCCAGAAGGTTGGTGAGAGAGAAGGAGAGAGCAAATCTATAAAGTAAAACATGTTGTCGATGCTGTGGCCACTGTTTTGTGTATAAACAATGTATTTATAATGTGACGCGTTGTGGCGCAGGGAACATTTAATGCTGATCAGATCAACAAAGATGATCACTGACATGAAACGAGATTAAAGATTAACATGATTCCTAATCCTACATGTGGAATCTCTTTTGTAGCATATGATATGTCTCTGCACCTTTTGTTAGAAAAAGTGTTTGTGCAAATTTTTGCCAACAATATCCACAATGGTATCAAAGAAAGAAAGAGAAAGAAAACTAGAAAGTAAGAAGAGAGAACTCTGTGTGTGTGTGTGTGTGTGTGTGTGTGTGTGTGTGTGTGTGTGTGCACAAACAGCCGGGCTCAGGTGTGAAAGTCTGGCTTGTCATCCCATTGTGCCCCCCCCCCCCAGCCTGTTTATCTCCTTCGTGGAACGATGTGCAACAATCAAGAAGGAAACATTTGAAAGTCTCTAACGGCTGTAACTGGTTGAAAGTCTCATGTTCAGTCTGCTTTATTCATCAAATCTATTTCTCAGTCTCACTTTAGTCTCTTGCATATTGTGCACATGACTTGGAGAAAGTAACTTACAGTATATGATGCAGCAGTCGTTTTTTAGGATGCAAGTCATTAAACACAATATGAGCCAGGTGCAGCGGCCATGTTGTCATAGCTGTTGATTGGATCAGGATTTAGCAGACAGTGTCAAATACTGCTTCCGAGAAAAAAGATTATCTGAACCCTTGTCCTGGAATAAAGATTGATTTTAATCAAGGGTGATCTTCTGATTGGGGATTAGTCCTAATAGTAACAGCACAAGGAAAGAACATCTGCCCAGATGGTATAGATTAGGGGTTACATTTTACTGACCATGTAATATGGTAAAAGAAAAATCATACATTTTATTTTACACAGAAGCCGAAATCTTAGAGATCTAAAATTCTAATTCTGTTGTTTTAATGTGGCTTCTATTGACCACACAAGGTGACTACATTCAGGTTGTTGAAATGTGTTGTGTTGTGTCGCCATCTGGTGGCTACACAGTTAAACTTCATAGGAAACAAATTGATGTTTTACAGTAAATTACATAAAGTAAAGGTAAAGTTATAAAGAAAATGTTGCATGAAGTAAATCTAAATTATGTAAAAGCATATTTAGTTAAGTGTGGGGCATCCGAAGCGACTGATTGAATGGAAACCTGTAATCCATAGTTTGATGATACTTTATATTTTTATTCTAAAAGATTTATACTGATTTATACTATAAATAAATCTAATTTTTTAACTAATGTTTCATTAGTTTAACAGGTTATTATTTCTCATCATGTGGCCACTACAACATTTGTACAAAATGCTCCCTTTGTGTTATTATTTCTCCCCTGCAGCTCAGCAAGATAAGACACAAAGAAGACCTTTTATACTAAAAACACTGTAATGTTGGAAGATACCCACTTGATTTGACTAAGTCAGACTGCTGACGCCTCATTTTAGCTTCTGATAAACTTTGGATTATATTTTTACCCAGAATGAGGACAGTGGATTTTCTCCTCCATCACCTTGTTAATGGAAAATATAAAGAGGAGGAATAATTACAGCAAGGAACAACTGTTTCAATACTAATATGAGAACCTGACTATTGTTTTAAGACAGAATTTTAATAATTGTGAATCTGTCCTTTAAAATATTCTGGTTGATGTTGGCATAAGCTTTTTTGGTCATAGATCCCACATCGTCCTCTAGTTAAAGACGATGGTTAAAAAAAAACGTATAAATAGTACAAATATGTACACATTTTTCATGATATAAGGCTGTACAGGAAATATTATGCATCAAAAAAGGACATTTAATTCTGTAAATATACAATGTTGATTAAATCATTCTTCTTTGCTCTGACAATCAGCCAGATGCCTAAAAAATAAAGAGCTGGATCAAGATGATACACAATACATATGTGATACTGACGGTCAAACTGTGGAATAAAAGGAACAACACTAAAGCTACTTGGGGAGAAGAAGAGAAAAACATATGTTAAGGTGTTAAAACCTTATGTAGTTTTAAAAAGCATTTTTGACAAAACCACAAACAGTATAATGGCAAATAGTATTCTGTGTCTACTTGTTCGAACACTTAAGGTATATGATTGATGACATATAGTAAGTACCATGTCTTACATTATATAAGAATATTCTAGATGTCTCATGCATCGTTTTATATGTATTAATGCGTAATATGGAACGCATTTATATAGGACTTTTATCCCACATACTTTACAATTTGTTGTTTTATTCTTTCTCCCATTTACACACACACACACACACACACACACACACACACACACACACACACACAAACATACACTGGGGTCCATTGTAAAAGATTCAATAAAACAGCAGAAAATGAAAGCAGTAAAAATATGTTAGTAGAAGGAGAAATGAATAGTAGATCTGTCAGTACAACATGTTTAAAGTGGTTGATATGTTAATTGTTCTGACATCTTCTTATGTGATGTGATGTTATTTTACATTATTCAAATTCAATACATTTAATGCATTTTGTTCCCTTCTCATTTTATCCCACTTGGGGGCACTCGAGATCTATTATTATTTGTATCTTCTGCCAGAGAATAATGGCAGCCAGTTTACAGTTGCAACTTCACCAGACTGATGAGTCACAGGAAGTCACATGGTGGCCTGGTTGCCTGGTGACAGTGCATGAGATAAGCACTTGGCGTGCTGTTGCTCTTACTAATGCTCTTCATCACAACTCAGTTTCTAGTAAATGATGTCACTCTCCCACCATACGGCTAGAGACATCCTGAGAATCTGACTGACCTGGTGTCAGTTTAAAACTCTTTAACTTTATTAATGACTGTGTGGCAGTGGTGAGAGACTGTCCTGTAACTGAAATTCAACTGTTTCAATCCCCCTAAACTGTTCCCTGTTAAACATATAACATATATATATATGTGTGTGTATTAACATATATATTAATATAACAGTGTCTATCTGTTAAAAAGACCATGAACAAGTTAATAAAGTCTCTGTATTTGAGATATTTTGCTAAAATACACAGGTCTTCTACAGTGTGTCTTTCTGGTGAGCCGTGCAATCTGAATCAAACCACAATATTGATTCTTTATCTCTGCACAAGCTTGTGGTTTCCTGTAGATCTTCACACATCAAGAGAGATCATGTAACACAAAACCAATGCTGTTCAGAGAACTGAAGGTACTGCTACATAACCAAACTGCTGAAAACCACTTCTCAACCCAAGGAGGTTTAGGTGTGGGGGTGGCTTTGTCATCAGCAGTACTGTTTTGTTGCTCCAGATGGCAGCCAATAGCAACAATTGCACCTTTTGCTGGTACTTTGGAGAATCCCCTGATGTTTACCAATCTGCCAGGCCAAAGCCTTCCAGGAAATCACATGGCTTTTGGTAAAAGTGCCTAATGAAACCACTGCGGCGCTGTTACACCGCCCTGAAGGCTTTATCACAGGGTAAGGTTGGTGATGTTTTTTTTGGCTGACATAAGATCAGTTTCTTTTCGCCCTATTGTGCTCTCGGAAGTCATAAACAGACATCAGAACAGCGTTTTGGCTTTACCTTTGTCCTAAACTGGAACCCCCCTCAGCTGACCACGTGGTGTGTGTTTGATTTGGGTGTTTTCTTTTTATGGAAACCACAAATCAACTGCTTGACGCCTCAGAGGGACTCTGACAAACGTGCTCCAGTACATGTTGCAATTATCAGACTCCCCAGGGGAAGTTAGGGGATTCACAAAAAGACTGGGGGTTTACCTGACTGTAAAACAATACAGAAGTTATAAATGACTGCACATTGGAGATGTGTGTGGCAAATGTTACCTCAAACAAATTAGTATATTAAAAATATTGTCATGTGACTTATCAGGGTCACTTTAGTTTAGCTGTTAGTTTCCTGTGTCAGTTCTATTCAACTTTATACAAACTCAGTTGTCAAACATCTGTCAAACAATATGAGATGAGGTGTGAAAAAGAAGCTACAATGGTGTCAGTTCTGTTGTGCTTTATGCTGCATCAGTTCCTTTATTACTTTTAGTTTAAAGACGAGTAGAGAAGCAATGTTATCATGTTACAGTGAAGCTCATCAACCTTTTTCTAACTAAACTCTCGACTTACTTTTGGTTTGTGCAACAGCCGACAGAGGAAACAGTTCAGTTCCTCTGTTTTAACACAACAGGGACAGAAAACAATACAAAACAAGAGGCGTAACATTTGTCAGTTATTACACATTAAGCAATGTCTGTTTTCGTAACTTGTTCATTTATAAATTTACTCGAGTACTATGCTTAAGTACAATTTTTATGTTCTTGGGTATTTCCATTTTATGCTACTTTATACTTCTGCTCCACTACAATTCAGAGAGAGATATTGTACTTTTTACTCCACTACATTTACATAGATAGTTACTAGTTACTTTACAGATTAAGATTTTAAATTGATAAATGTATAAAATACAACACGTTAAAGATTAAACCAGTTTTGATCCCTTACAAAGTTGCTGGCAGTTCCACTCTCAGCTTGTGACATAGTCTACCTGACTGTTTATGAAATAGTATCTCAGCTCCACCAGCTACAACAGTAAAGTGCTAATTAGACATTATTTATTAGACTAACAATCCCTCACAGGAGCAAAACAAGTCCTTTTCTTTGAAACTTTAAGCACATGTTGCTGATAACACGTATGTAACTTTACTCAAGTAGGAGTTTGAGTGAAGGACTTTATTTTCACACTATATGCTGTGTTGGTACTTTTACTTAAGTAAAGGATCTGACTTCTTCCACTCGAGTATTTGCAGGATAGCCGGCACTTTGGCACTGATAAAACTTGATTTGAAATAAGGATAGGAAATAAAGGATATCTGTAATTTAAAGGCTAAAGTCTGTGTATCTCCATCAGCAACCATTAGTCCTGTCAAAGTGCCGTTGGTGAGGACTAACTGATAATGAGGAAAACACAGAGAAACATGCTTACAGTCCAGTTCTGCCATGTGACTGCTTGTATCATGTTAAATTTATCACTGTGGCTGCAGAAAACAATCCACACAAGCTGCATATCTAGTGTCATGAGAAGAATGCTTTCGATCTCGAGTCTTTGGGCTTGGCAAAGAAAGAAAGTGAAAGAGAGAAGAGAGGGGACTTTCCAGCTCGGCAGTGGTGCAGTGGTATGGTGCAGAACTGGTTAGGCAATAGTTTTACGGCACAGCCAAGACACACACACATGAATACTGTATATATCGATGCACGCTGATGTTTGAGGAGGCACATTACTCTTTTTATTACACCACAGTGACAGATACAACACAGGGCCACTGTCATCTTTCAATTTCTCCTAAACACCACACATTTTCTGACTTTCTACCCATGCTGTCGGCCATTTTGTGTTTAGGTTTGTGACTCCATCACCCTAAGATGGAGGCAACTTTTGGCATTTGCGTTTCCTCTTTGTGCCCGGCTCCCTTTGTAACCCAGCAGGCGGCACACAATTGCTGATGGTAAGCAGCCAAGTTTTCTGATGACTCACCGTGCCTGATGTAAACCTTGTATCTCCAAACTGTCCGAGTTATAAGAGCAAAGAGAAATAGCTCTGTTTTCATCTCGACGACCAAACATCGTATTAGTTTAACCACAGGATTTTGAAAGTGTTTAAAAGCACCAACAGTGAACAGCAGATACCTTCAGTTAATGTTAAAACATGAAAACATGTTAGGAGACATTACACAAGGACAGGTGCAGTATAATATAGGACCTGCAAGCAAGACAGCTACTTCTGTTTAGTCACTCCTCCAAGTGTCTGTGTTTAAACAGTTATGTAGACAAACTACTGAACTGGACATGCTTTTAATGTTTTAAAAGTGTAATATCCAAAGTGCATATTATTCAGCTCTCAGAGCCCATAGTTATTACAACTCACTCTGGTACTTTTAGTTGAGGCATTCAGTTTTTGTATTTTATTTTACACATTGAATCTCAATCTTGTGATTTTATAATGTTCTCAATTATCCAAGAGTGAGAGGCAGCGGATCGACATTGCTGCCACCAGCTCTCTTACAATGTGAATTTAAATGAGAAAAAATAAAGTTTTTAAATTCTTGCAGCCATAAAAATTCAGGAGAAACAAATGCATAACGTGTCTGAGGCGCGTGACTTCAGTGACCATTTTGTGGATGCACACACGTCTTGACAAAATGGTGTCGTAATGTAACCTGAGCCTGGTGCTTGTCGATAGAGGGGGTTGGTGTTTTGATATAATGCTGCGTCTCTCTTCACTGTACCTTTGGTGTTTATGACACATATCACCAG
Organism: Nannoperca australis; assembly: GCA_036023655.1. Lineage (NCBI taxonomy): Eukaryota > Metazoa > Chordata > Actinopteri > Centrarchiformes > Percichthyidae > Nannoperca > Nannoperca australis. The sequence continues at coordinate 20,736 of JAVQJD010014527.1, forward strand.
GCAACTTTCCAAAAAACATGTTGGTAATCAGGGACTTTCCAAGTCAGCGCTACCAATAAAACCCAACCCCTGAACTGTACAGCACACAACAATACACACAACACGCTGATCTTAGAAAAACCCAATGGTGTCGGACGACTAACAAATTATCAATATTTATGCTCAGTGATACTTGAATAATTGTAATTTTAAGTGACGGCTTTCTCTTCTTTTTATCCATCAAGTCGAGCCAGTTGGCCTCATATAGAACCTGCAAACTCAGGTTTAAATGTGAGATTTAAAGCTAAACTAATTTACATTCATATTCTTGCATAGAGCTGGACATGTTGGAGTATTTTTTATTATTTCTACACCCGTTTAGTGGCATTTACAAAATGCTCTCCCGACCATCTAATCTACTTTTTTCCTCTGTGTGGATAAAATCTCACCACATGCTGTCTGAAGCCTTTGTTCTTTGTGTTTATTTGGTTTTTATTTATGTCATTTGAATCTCCTACGAATGTGTTTTGGCAAAAAACACTATAAATATGTGACACAAGGTCTGAATAAAACCATCCATGCCAATAAGGTTTGACAGGAGTCAGCAGAAGTTATTGACTGTGGTCCAAAATGCTATTGTTTATTATTACACACCCACAATGCTTTGGCCACTCGGATCAGAAATGAAGGTTTATGGTGTCATCTGTGTGCAGTTGTGTCAAACTTTTATTCATCTTTACCAAAGACCGGGACATGAAATGGAAGAATTATACAGTGGAGATATGTTCATCAGAAGAAATCATTTTATTTAATTTGATTTATTTACAAAACCTAGTGTAACTTCAACAGTCTTCAAAATAAATAACAACAGATGTATAATATAAGAGCTGTGAAGGTGCTTTTTAGTCCACATATTTAAAAATATATTTGCTCATTTTGTTTAATCTATACTAAATATGTACATAGTCCATCTTGTCCTCTCACACCAGGCTCGCTGCTGTTGGTCCTGCTGTCTAACACATGCAGCACAGTCACACAGAACAATCCTCTCACATTATACATCGAGCTACAGCATCCGCTCAGGGAGTTTGTCGCTGTGGGGAGTTCCCCTCGGTGAAGAGCTTCTCTCTCAGTTTGTAGTAGCTCCCCTTCCTGTTCATCAGCTCCTGGTGAGTCCCTCGCTCCTGAACTCTGCCGTCACTGATCACAACGATCTGATCTGCCTTCTCAATGGTCTTCAGCCTGTGAGCGATCACCAGCAGGGTCTGGTTGGGACAACTCGCCAGGGCCTGCTGAACCTGTGCACAAATATGTATTATTTCATTATCTGGTGTCAGCCAGGTGTCTCTCTTTTTAGGAGATCAGAGGAAACATTTAGATATATTAAATATGTACAGAGTAAAATACACAAGTATAAGCAAAACGTTTTTTCAGCAGAAACTTTGCACTTCATTCATAAAGTACTGTAGTTCTGATTATGGAGAGTTGAAAGGAGTATATATATAGATCATGCAATACTGACATGTAGATGCTTCAGATCTGGGTGGACACACTAAACATGTGTAAGGGAAACACTGCACAACAATTCGTTTTAACGAATTACATGAAGGTTTCCTTTCTGTCAAGTATGTCTGGATTATCCTGCTAGAAAGTCATATTTTTCACATTGCTTGGATTCATTAGAGTCATTCTTATTGATTAATAAAGCAAAAAAGAGTGAGCACATGTTTACGCTTGTGCAGAACTTCTTCCTCTATATTTGTGTTAAAAACTGTCAGAACTGCCTATTCACTGTAGTGATAAAGAGTTCAGGTCTTCATCCACATATTACTCACTATGATGATTATATTACACGTGTTTGAAACATAAACGTAGAGGCTTTTGGACCTGGAGAACCACACCGCTGTGTTAGAAGATGTGACATACCTTATTTTCATTCTCGGTGTCCAGAGAGCTGGTTATTTCATCCAGAATGAGGACTTGTGGCTGTCTGACCAGAGCTCGAGCAATGGCGATCCGCTGCCTCTCACTCTTGGATAATTGGCCGCCACCCTCACCGACCTCTGCGAACATTATAGAATCACAACAGATTGAGATTCAATGTGTAAAATAAAATGCAAAAACCGAATGCCTTAACCTTAAAATGCACAAACTATATAAATGTTTAAGATAAGTAAATAAAAAGCAAATAATATTTTCTTCCTTCATTCTCAGTATGATGGGCAGTTAAGAGAGTTTACCTGTATCGTAGCCTTTCTCCATCTGCTGGATGAAGTCATGGGCGTTGGCTTTGCGCGCTGCTTCCTGGATCTCATCCAATGAGCAGTTAGAAAGTCCGTAGGCGATGTTGTCTCTGATGGAGCCGGAGAAGAGCACAGGCTCCTGGTTCACCACCGCAATCTGTTGAACACACTCATCAGATTCACTGAACGAATAACTCAAGAGTTTCTTATGAAAGTAAAACTCACACTCAAATCTTTTCACACAATTAGTTGTAATAAATAATGATTGTTGAAAATATAAAACTGTTTAAACAGACTCAGTCTTTAAGACAAGAGGACAAAAAAAAGAACAGTGTGCATCATTAGAAAAGGAGGTAATGATTAATTACCTTTTTGTGGAGGAAACGGTGGTCGTAGGATTTCAGTGGCTCGTTGTCCAATAGGATTTCTCCGTCCTGCTGCTCATAGAATCGCTGCAGCAGACTCACACAGGTGCTTTTTCCCTCTCCGGAGGGACCCACCAGTGCCGTCATCTGGCCTGACTTCAGCTCCAAAGAAAAGTCCTGAAGGAAGGAGATAACGACGGCTGTAATAACAGTTTAACTGCCATATTCAAAAATCTCCGAATTTATCCATAAAATATTACTTTATGAGACTCAATTTGGTTCAAATTCAGTTTTGTGTCTCTGTAGTTTGTAACTTTCTATATTCTTCTTGTTTTTTTCCACTATTCATTTCAATGTTTTTTTTCACGAACTGTCCAAACTGAAACCAAAGAAAGTGTCTACCTGCCGTTCAGACCTCACCTGCAGCACTGTTTTGCTGGGACATGCAGGATATGCAAAGTTGACATGGCGGAAGCTGACGTGCCCAGTCAGCTGATCAGGTTTGAGTTTTCCTTCTGTGCTGACCTGAGGTGTTCGGTCCAGGTACTCAAACACTTTCCCAGCAGCCCCCACCGAGTTCAGCATGTCACCGAAGATGTAGGTGAGTGTCTGGAAGATGGGAGACACAAAACTGACTACTTAATAAAATGTGTTTTCATTTATAGAGTCAGAGTTGCAGTAAATTAAATGTAAATATCTTTTCAAGCTAAAATATATTGTTAATGGTTCTCCTTAACCTTTTATTTACAACATGCATTTGTTCTTTTTTAAATGTTAATGTGAAGCAGGTAACTTTCCCTTGTGTATGAAACATGCTATAAATATACTTTGCATTGCTCAACTGCTAAACTGTATGTTAACTAACTTAAAGGTCACTACTTTTAGATGCTTGCAATAAAAAACTGACAACAATCCACAGAGCATTATGGGATACCCTGATGTTGTCTCCAAGGTCGGACTGGTAGAGGATGAAGGAAACCAGGTTGCCAGTGGTCATCTGTCCACTCTGGATAAACAGCCTGCCGTAGTACAACATGAAGATCTGCATGCCCAACCCTGTCAACTGTACACACACACACACACACACACACACACACACACTGTTAAATAAGGTTATATCCAATCATATGCTCAAGACCACCTGAACTCCAAAAAACACATTTTTACAAAAACATTGACAAACATCTCACCCTCCTTGCGAGCAGGTAAACAGCCCTGACAGTGTCCCGGCGGGTCCTGAGAGCGTGCGTGTCCATCAAGCGGTTGTCATAGCGACGGGCCTCAAGTTTTTCCGTGTTGAAGCTCCGTACCACATGAATACCAGATACCACCTCATTCACAGCTTCATTTGCCAGAGCCATTGAGTCCTGCACTGCCAGGGACAACCGCTGAGGAGGGAACAACACGTCATGTCAGTACTGTTCTCTTCTTAAACATCCATCTGCTAAATTATGTTGAATGAAGGACTTTGGATCAATCAAAATGACATAATGGGTGTCATTCACATACTGACTGCTTTTACCTGGTAGTGTGTGTCGTAGATGTTCTGAAGGAGGCCAGTGATCGGAGTCTCCATCAGTACGAGGAATGTGAGCTTCCATGAAAGATTCATCATCAGGGAGATCATGCCCAGTGTCTTGATGAACGTCCTCAGCAGCACATTGACGTTCAGACACACTGTCCTTCCCATCAGGTTGGTGTCTCTAAACAACCTGGATGTGATTTCACCTACACAGAAAATGAATAGAATGATGTTCTGCTCACGTTTGTCTTATTCGGTTCCATCCTCTTTTATCTTTTCTTGTCCTGTATTGTTATGTCTAGCTTGGCCTGCTGCAGGTACTTTATATACTGTATGTAATGCCAGGTCTTTACCCGACTTGTTCTGAGTCTTACCTGTCTTTGTGGTCTCAAAGAATCCAACTTCCTGTCTGGTTAAAGCCCCAAACAGCTTGACTTTCACGCTGCATGTGAAGGCACTGATGGCAGTAAGTAAGAGCCCCCCTCTGCAGCCTGCACTCACAGAGCTAATCAATCAATCAGAGAGAAAGTCAGTCAGATTTGACCTGCGAGCCACAGAAACATGCTGCTGCATGAACGTGGAAATAAAACATGTCCCAAACCTTCCCAGAGAGAACAGGCCCATGAAGAGGAGCGCAGATATGAATTCATTCGGCTGGTACTGACTGCCGAGGATGTCAATGACTCTCCCAGTGTAGAACGGGATGAACATCTCACCTGAGGACACACACACACACACACACACACACACACAGGTACACATGACAACAATGTCATTAGCATCTCTACCACCTTCATCATCTTCCTCATCCTCTGCTGTACTTACAGACAACAGCCAGCGACAGGAACACCAGCCCCCCCAGCAGCAGGGTGTAGTAGGGTTTGTACAGGTGGAGGACTCTCACAAACAGCACTCTGGATCTCTGCTTCTTCTCTTTACCCGCGGCGGCATCGTCGGTGTCCGGGATGGTGATTTCCCAAAACAGTGCAGCAACCAGCGCCGCTCCGGCGCACGTCAGCCAGCAGCGCACATCTGGCAGCACGCCGCACTGGGTCTCCTCGTGGTAGAGCACTTTGGTTCCGGTCTCAAACACCGCGGACAGGAGACTGTGCGTCGGTATAAAACGAACAAGCAGCGGGTTTAAGTCTCCAAGGCTGAGCACAGTCACAGCAGTTAGTGCCAAGCACCGGAGAGCCGCGAACACCCAGACACGCGTAACGTGTCCAGAAACGCTGCGAGTCACCGCTGATCCCGACGCGTAAAACAAGGAAAGGTCGACGCAAACAGCTAAAACTAAAGCCGCGACTTTGCACATTCTAGTTGCGGTATCTCCTGCCATTTTGCACTAACAGTCGTCCTGATCTGACCTGCTCTGCTGGGCGATCTGTTTGAATTCACATCAACTTTCAGTTTCGTTTTCTAGCGAACAGGAGTTTCCCTGAAACAGCAGAGCGCACAGCCGGACTTTAAAGGACACTTCGGGATTCTGAACACAGTTAGTGGAGTCATCACCGTCTTCATCCCAACTAACGGTCCAGTGTCAGTGTCCTGATCCCTGGACTGTGTTCACTTTCTGGTTCTGGTTTCCTGTTTTATTTTGTAATCTGGGCCTGGTGTTCGTGTTGTTCTTGTCATAGCCCAGAAACTGTGGGTTGTTCCTCCGGTTTTATTTTGTAGTTTTGGGTCAGTTTCCTGTCTTTGTCTCGTTTCCCTCCCTTTTTTGATTAGTCACCTGTGTCTTGTCAGCCACCTGTTTCTGTTCCCATCGTTTGTCT
>JAVQJD010014544.1:0-22942 GCA_036023655.1 Nannoperca australis
ACACACACACACACACACACACACACACACACACACACACACACACACACACACACACACACACACACCTTGGCTTATCACTGATTCCTGTTGATGCAGGTAGAGTGGATTTGAGTTGATTGTATTCTGACTACTTCAGTTCAGTTTCGAGGTACTTGTACTCGAGTATTTTCCTTTTATGCTACTTTAATATTTTATTGTACTTTTTACTCACATTACTTTTATTTGATAAGAGTCATGTTTTTAACACAAAATGTAAATCAGCTAATAAACGATGATGTATTTAAGTAAAACCTCACAAGTAGATCAAATAAATAAATGAGCTGCACACATAATTATATTATAATTATGTATTATAATATATATATAAATAAATGCATTTTATCTCCCACATGTTGGAGTCAGCTTCACACATCCACGTCAGGTCTGTCTGACAAACTTTCTTCTTCTTTTCTCCTCATCCTCAGAATCTGAAGTTCTTCCTCAGCCCTCCGACGGCGAAGTGGTCTCAGCTGTCTGAGGTCCTCAGCTGGCAGTTCTCCGCCGTCACCAAGCGAGGCCTGAACCAGGAACAGCTCAACATGCTGGCGGACAAACTGCTCGGTAAAACCCAACGAAGACGCGTTCACCGCGACGCGTTCACGTGCCACAGATGAGTGCAATGTAAGACCTGAATCTTTCTCTGCAGGAGCCAAAGCCCAGAGGAACCCAGAGGGACAAATCCCCTGGACCAAGTTCTGCAAGGTGAGCCGCTGGGATCCTGTGGTTTGAAATCAGGATGTGCTTCCTTCATCTTCTTTAGCTCCTGTAATTCTGTCTCGTATCAGGTCTGTAATGTCGCTTTGTTTGGAGGTGGTGTCCCCGCTTCACTGTATCTTTGCTAAACTACCCCTTTGGTTTGTCGCGGCAGCAGAGCGCCAACGAGAAAGCTTTTCCCTTCTGGCTTTGGATCGAAGGAATCCTCGACGTGATTAAAAGACACCTGCTCTCCCTGTGGAACGACGGGTGAGTTCTCTGTGACTGAGCAGCAAACGTCTGCAGGTGGAGGAGTAAACGTGTGTCCGTCTGTGTGCAGCTCCATCATGGGCTTCATCAGTAAGGAGAGGGAGAAGTCTCTGCTGAGCGACAAGTGTCCCGGGACCTTCCTGCTCAGGTTCAGTGAGAGCAGCAGGGAGGGCGCCATCACCTTCACCTGGATCGAACACGACGTCCACGGTGAGCAAAGAGCGTGCTCCGCTCTGCACAAGCACGGTTACAAGAGGAGTGGACCTGGTGCTTGATCCAAAGATCTGATATCGTGACATGATGATTCCTCATCGTTCATGTGAAAGCAGGAGTTAATAATAGTTAGAATGATTCTTTTCATTCTGGATTCATCTGCTGATTGTCTTCTCCATTAATCGATTCGTTGATTATTAATGAGAACATTTCTCTCCATGATCAAATCCTCTGTTCAGTTAAAACACTGCCTCTGAATAAACATGTTGTCATGTCCAAAACTCAAATATCTTCATTTGCTGCGCAAAGAAAACATGAAATCTTCAGTTTTCCGACAGGAGGTAGAAAGATGTTGCAGCAGTGTTCACAGGTGAAGAACAGCTTCTGACGTCTCGTTCTGATCCCAGACAAGCCCATCTTCCACTCCGTGGAGCCGTACACAAAGAAAGAGCTGTCTGCCGTCTCGCTGCCCGACATCATCCGCACCTACAAGGTGATGGCCGCCGAGAACGTCCCCGAGAACCCGCTCCGCTTCCTCTACCCCGACATCCCAAAAGACAAGGCCTTCGGGAAGTACTACCCCAAACCCTCCGAGAGTGAGTCCTGTTACCAGTCAGCTGCTTCTACTCTTACTCCACCGACACCTGAAGATTCTCAGATCTAAAGACACAATCAGCTGATCAAACATGGTGCACAACATCTGTATTCTTCCTCGTTCCCAGCCACAGTCGTGTGTTTGTAATGGACTGATTTCATTTATAAAGTAGTCGTAGTATAGTGCAGTTAGGTGTTACTACCTTTAAGTAATCACTATACACTTTAATTAACAACAACATACAGATTATTATCATCCTCATCAGTCGAATGTCTCCCTGACCTGCAGCTGTAGAGCCCATGGACGTGGAGAACCCCGAGAGGACCGGCTACATGAAGACGGAGCTCATCTCGGTCTCCGAAGTGTAAGCACTCACTCGTGTGATATACATCATTCATGTGATGTAGTTTCTTTGTAACAGAAGCAACAGATGGGTTAATGTGGACGTTCTTCTGGTCCAGACATCCGTCCAGACTGCAGGACAACATGATGCCGATGTCTCCTGACGACTACAAGGCTCTGTCGCAGTACGTCAGCCCCAGAGACATCGATGCTGTGGTGAGTCCCGGAGCAGCAGAGTGAGATCACGAGGTGGAATCAATACACTTTCAACTTTATTAACATAAAGGGACAGGATCAGCTGACAGACTTCCAGTAACAGAAACAGTTCAGGGAACAGACACATCCCAGCATTCACATGTCCAGACCTGCGTGGACTCTGTCTGTCCGCCTGTAACTCTGTCTGTCTGTCTCTTCTGCTCTGCCTCCAGGCCCACACTCTGAGCTCTGGATTTGACCAGTTTGATGTGCAGGTAGATGCAGCTTTAATCTGTTGCACTACACTGAAATAAATATCTGCTGCTTTTATCTGGTTTTGTGTCCTATGATGATAAACTTTGATGTCTTATATTATTAGATATATTATTTTTCACTATTTTCTGATCATTAGTTGCAGCCCTGATTGTAATATGTGGGAGCTGCATGTTGACATGTTGTTGACATGTTGTTGACATGTTGTTGACCTGCAGCTGCAGATGTTGTTTGCTCTCAGCACCAGATGCTTCACTCTGTGTCTCTGTACATTGTTTCTCCTCTAAAAGAAGAAAACAGACATTTATTGAAAACCCTTTTGTTTCTTCTCTTCCCAGATGAGTGCAGAGTTTCCAGACCCAAACTGAGTTTCTTCCCTTTCCCACGTCGTCACACTGAACTTTCTTTCAAAGCCTGTTTCTTTCGAGGTCATAACACCTCAGCTGGTCATGTGATATGCTTTTGGTGGTGTGCAGACCTCGAGACTCTCCTTTAACTCTGGACACAGGTCAGACCAGTCACCTTGCAGGAACAATGCAGACACTAAAGTCCCATTTGGTCAAGATTAACGTTACAGGGGAGGTGGGAAGTTAAATATTACTGGATGGAGAGAGAGAGAGAGATATATATATATATAAACACTGGATTAGAAGTCCAGCCTCCACGTGGGGGCGCCAGAGAGCTACAGGGAGGCAGAGATGCCCGACGATCTCATTATCTCAGTCAGAAATCTGCTGCCTGAGGATCATCTTGTTTGAGAGGTTTCTTCAGTTTCAGTCATCCATCATGTTCGTTGTCTGCAGATCCACAGGAGCTTTACACCAAAACAGGGTTCAAACATGTGGCCGACAGCACAGCCCCTTCTGGAGCGTCTCCTTCATCATGTTGGTTACACAACAGTCAAATTCACACAAACGGCTAAAAATAAATACAACTAAATAAAGTAGAAGGACAAGATAAACTCAGATTCACTTTAAAATACAAGCAGATAATTATTACTGAGCCACAAACTGCACACTCCACCTCCCCTGCAGGAACCCATCCAGTCTGCATGGCTCCTTCAGGGAGTTTAGACCTGATCCATCACTTTATTTCTGTACATATCTCTTAATTAAATGTGAACTGTTGAAGGAATCCAACGGTAAAATGTGAGACTGATTCTGCATGCCTTCTGGTCTGTGGCAGAGAGACACGGATTCAGGAGGGGCTGTTTTAACGGTATGATTGCATGTCTGCACTTCCTCTAGCTTCTTATTTAAGTATCTGTCTCACGAGCTGTGCTTTTCATGGCGATGTTTTCTTCAAAGATGACATAAAACACAGAGATACAAAGCGTTGTGTTGTCTTCCTCCTTCTCATCAGTGTTTCAGGATCTACATTTGATGCCAGCATTCATGTTCCCCTCAGGATCTGTGAGACCTGCTGACTGCTGCTAATAATAATGTTTAAAGCACAAAGTGTCCAGAGACGAGACCAACGAGCCAAAGACAGAGTTCACCACTTCATTTACATCTCAGGCTGCTTCATTAAAGACTCTTGAACCAAATATCTAAATCATTACAAAGCCTAATATGAAACATGCTTCCAGCTGTTGGGCGGAGTGTGGACCCCCCTCCTGAGCACGCGACATGTTGAGGAAGAGGGGGGATGGAGGTTCCTGTGAGTAATGAGCCTCAGACACGCGCCTCTGAAGCTACCTGGCTAACACCTGTACAGGTGCACACGCGAGGTGACGGTGAACCCGGTGTTTCATATCACGTCATCGATCACTAACTGTCTGCACGTGCTCCTCCTGCTGCTCTGTTGTTGATTGACATCAGCTGCGCGTGTCACGTGTTCGTGTAGCACAAACTGCGACGTTGTTCTTGTTAAACTACCTTGTGTTGACACGTGAATAATAAATGAAAGTACCCAAATTACGCACAGCTGGTGCGGTAATTTATTATTTCTTCACGTGAGGCAGTTGGCCATAAAGTCTGACTGAATCTTATTGTTGGCAGATTCCAGAGATTTCCTAAAAACACACTTTATTTGATTAAAAGCGTCAGCAGCCATATTGATGTCAAAACAAGTTTTTATTACTTTACTGAAGTTTCGAAGTCAACAGTTAAATATTAGTTGTCTTCATGCTGACATCACTAAGACGTTAATGAAAGACAAGTTATTATGAACTTCTACAAGAAGAGACACGCAGCAGATGTTTAGAGCTTTGATTAAATGTTTGATCAGTGAATAAATATGTGAACAGCCTGCGACACTGAGTGAGCTGCTGCAGCAGCAGGAAAAACATGAAGAAACACGACAGCAAACACGTTACATTCAGAATACTTTCACACATTAACACTTGATGTCACAGACCACAGCTGCAGGGCGGGGTCTTTGTCATATTGCTGATTTTATTTCACAATCATCACATTTCTATTGCTAAGTGTTCCTTCAAATCGACATTTTAGGTACATTTGTGCTTCTTTAAATGAAGGATTTAAAAATAACCTCAAACTGAATGAACCGATCCCGACCTGAGGAGTGAAAACATTTCCCACTGCACTACATTTGAACACAAGCTGGATTGTGGATTTAATCTCAGCGACATGTTGATCGCCTGGTTCAGTTTGTATGTACAGGAAACAACACCCAAACTTCCAACACGCTGCAAACACGCAAAACCTCTGGAGGAACTCAACATCTGCACGTTACAGAGAACATCAGCATGACTCGTGATGCATCACAGGCAACGAAGCCTCCTCCACTAAATATCTTACACTCTTCAGAACGACAGCAATGAGAATAAATAACAAGGAGAGAGGAAGTGCATTTAAAGAAATATACTTCAGTCATTTAGTCGTTTTCTTTAGTTTGACTTCCACTTGAATTTCTAATAAAGTTGTTTGGTTTGAACGTCTTGTTGAGTGAATCTAAATAAAGTAAAAGCATAAAAGAAACTATTCTATTATTGGATGTTTCCGGCTGCTGGCAGTGTCATACATGATATTTAGAAACTCTTTCAACAAACAACCTGAACTTTGGCTGGCTGGCGTACATTATATCCTTATTTTACAAAAAAAACTTCATAAATATCAAATAACAGTTTAACTGTGAAAAATAACATTCCAGTTTTGGGGATAAACATAAAAACAAAAAGCTTATAACTCATATTCACCTTTAAAAAGACAAAAGTTCAACTGTTAAAGACTTCAAATGGAAATACTGACAGTTTTAGTGAAATCTACCTCACACAGCTCGTGCAACAACTACACACCTGCACGCATTCACACTGATTGATCTGCATGTCAGGAGGTGCACGCACGTGCACGTTTAAGTATTTGGGGGAAGATACATTCCACCATGTTGTGACGAAGACGTCGACACCTGCTGGACTACAGATTAGAACCGCTACTTCCTGTTACAGCTTTTCAGAATAAAAACAATGATTTTAAAAGTAAACGAGACAAATATAGATACATTTACCAAAATAAGCCAAGTGACAAAACACAGAAGGAGAAATGAAATGAAAATATTTCCCCACAGTACACAATATAACATCTACTAACAGTGGGAGGAGCTTTACACTGGAGGGATGGTGGTGCCCTGTGTTTTTTGGGCTGTTTTCATGTTCTTAACTGTTTTCTACGTGTGGTTGTTGAGGAGACGCTTCTGTCCATCACAGCATCCCGTCCAGGTTCTTCTCTGCCGTCTGCTTGTCGGGGGTGGCCGTGTCCTGAGGGCCGTACTGGGTGTGGTAGTCTCGGAGGATGGTGACCACGTCGTGGTGGCCGAAGTGGACCGCCTCATCCATCGGTGTGTTGCCCCACCTGAAGCAGATGGAGCGGTCGCAAGCCGTTTGTTGGATTGGTGAAATGGAAGATATTTAGTTTTTACTCCATAAACGACTTCTTTTGTGAAAGAGGATCAATGATATTAGTTCAGACCTCATCAAGGAACCTGTTTCCTGTTACCTGTCTCTGGGAACTGGGTTGACCTTACAGGCCTCGAGCAGGAAGCGAACCACCTCCGCGTGTCCTGAAACACACACACACACGCTGATCACCACTGACGACTTATCAATACACCACGACGACCTCCTCCTCAGGTTTTACCTTCAGCAGCTGCCACGTGCAGGGCCGTCCTGGAGTCGTAGTCCCTCTGCTCCATGTCCATGGAGGACAACGCAAACCTGGACGGATGACATCATCACAAAACTGAATATCAGAGCGACAACAAAGAAAGCGCTTCCTGGAATCAAGAGGACGGAGCTTCAGCAGATCTGAAGTGTGAACGTGTTCCCCCTAAACACAAGACAAGGACTCACCTCCTCAGGGCGGAGACGTCTCCGGTGTACGCAGCAAACAGCAGATTGATCACCGACTTCACCTGAAGCACAACGAGCACGTTCAAGAAGAAGAATCACACGTTTAAATCCAAACACACATTCACCGAAGAAACTACAACCGTGCAGAACTGAACTTGTGGATAAAGTTCATTATAAATCCCACAGGGAATAAAAAGGAGTGATTCGGTTATTTTCCAGCAGATGGCGCCGTGGATTAAATGCTACACACAAGGTCACAGCATCCCGGCCACTGAGGACACGGAGGGGAGGGGGGGGGGGTGACGCAGGCTGTCTGACGTTTTGTTGCCGGTTAAAGTGAGATTTCAGGCTAAAAATAAAGCACCTCACGTGCACCTCACGTGCACATCACGTGCACCTCGCGTGCACCTCGCGTGCTTCATGTTTCACGGCGGAGGACGCTCACCCTCTGGTCTCCTCCCTCCCTGCGAGGGTCCAGTTTCTTAGCAAAGTGTCTCAGGTTGTCGTAGTTGTGGAAGTTACAGAGCGAGACCAGGTCCTGAAAGAAGAAGACCACCTCAGTTTACGGAGCAGGGGAGCGGGTGTGGTTGATGCAGGCGGGGTGCGGAGGTTACCGTGCAGAACTGGATGCCTCGGACGCTGTTGCCCAGCTTGTCGAGCGGCGGAGACCAACACATGATGCCCATCACGTTGGGGACCACCAGCAGGATCCCGCCCGCGACACCAGATTTAGCCGGCAGACCGACCTGAAACAGAAGCGGGACCACGTGTCGGCAGCAGAACCAAGAGAGCGGCGGCGGGAAGGTTTCACGGACGAGATGCTCACGTGGAAAGCGAACTGTCCGGAGAAGTCGTACATGCCGCAGGAGTGCATCAGACTCAGGGTGTTCCGCACCGCCTCGGGGCTCAGCACGCGCTCTCCTGTGATTGGACAGAAGCCGCCGTTGGCCAGAGTCGCTGCCATGACGCTGGCGCTCTCACAGGTGACCTCGATGGAGCACAGCTGCAGGAAACCAGACGAATCACGTGAATCAGGTGACAGAGAGGTTTCACCTTCTTTGGATCAAACATAAGACCCCAAATAATACAAGTAACGAAAGCAGCTTCTCTCAGCGTCTACCTGGAAGTAGAAGTCCAGGATGGAGGTCATGTCCGTCCCCTCTGGGAAACACTGAAGGGACAACAACAACATTTAAACATCTACTAACACACCTGCTCCAGAGAAACCACGGTGACCTTTGACCTCACCTTCTTCTCCTTCAGGTAGTAGCCGATGGCAAAGTTTCTGTCTCCGGACTCTCGCTCCGACTGGAAACTGTTGCAAACACAGTTGCTCTTTAGGACACGGGGACTCAGCTCGTCACAGGAAAGTAAAGTGTGCCGTCGTACTCACGTGGCGTTGCTGAAGCCCACGTACTCGTTTCCTGCCAGTTTGTTCATGAAGTTCATGACCTGCAGAGCAGCGGGCGTTAAAGCCAACATCTAGTTATCTGTCCCAGCTCACCCTCCTGTTCCTGCATGTGATGCGTCTCATTAAGGAAGCGACGCTTCCAAAACTCGTGATTAATCACTCAACAACCGTTTTAAACAAAGACTCCTCTGAAAGACTTCTTATAGATCCTCAAATGGAAACATCTGCTGTCCTGTGTGATAGGAAATAGAAGATCTTTGGGGTGTTTCACTGCTGCTCGGACTAAAACTAAACTTTTCAATGTGTCAACGTGAACTTTTTTATTCACACAATGAAATAATCGTAAGTTGCAGACGGACTTTAAAGGAAGTTTTATATATATATATATATAAAATACACTAATATATATATATGACCACTACAATACTCACATAATCAAACTTCTCTGCGTTGCTCGCCCCTTGCTGAAACAGAACAATGACAGCATTAAAGAGTGAATGAGTCTGACGCTAACGTCATGACAGTAGCACTACGATGTATGATCTCATCTCTATGTTAAACAGGAGTCACTACGCTTCTATGAAGCGGGAGACTAGCTGCAGATGGACGAGGTGAAATCAAACAGTTCCTCCACTCGTGCGTCTGGAAGAGAACAGGAAGTGCAGTGTGTGTTCAGTGGAAGGGTTGGTGTGTAATGAGAGCAGCACATGTGCGTCTGCAGCTGCTGAGTTAGTTCCCACTGCGAGCTGCACGCGTCTTCTCCTACAAACCGCACGAGTCAAAGTTAACAAGGGTTTGTTGCATTGTGGGAAATATAGTAAGAAAAGGCAGGATCTGATGCGTCGCTATTGTTTTTATCTTGTGATTCCTAGAAATCACTGGATTAGCTCACTAACTACCACAAGATCTAAATTGATTGGCTTAATGAAATATACTGCGGTGATGATTTGACTGATTTAAACTTGAATGTGTTCGGCACATTTATAATCACACGTGTCACAATTACAGAGAAATAATGACGTTAACGCGGCAAACCACTGCAAGTCCTGCTCCTACAGTCAAACATTTGGGACTGTGTCACTAAACGCTGAGAACAGACTCGTCTGTCGTGAAGCTGGCAGTGGAAATACACACCGGGTTTATTAACTACTGCGTCTGTTCTGACAAACTACAGGTTTAATCTTTTAACATGGAAGTTACAGCGAGGCCCTCCTCTACATGACAATGGAGAATGAGTTAAAACATTCAGAAACGAGCTGCTCACAAACCCAGACACGATTAAAAAGGAGAAATTACCAACGTCATTGAAAGTTGCAGTTCTCATAATTTCCCAAAGATCCTAATGCTGTAAAATATGCAACAACACATAAAACCACACAACGAGCCTTGAAAAGGATTCAACAGGTTCACAGATCAATGGATACGACAGGAAGCTCAACACTGATTGGTTGGGATTAAAGGGGGCGTGTTCACGTCACACGGGAGCCAACGACACAATCTGTCATCCTCTAATCCATAAAGACATGTATGTCCCACGTGACGTGAACACAACACACACACAGAGACACACAAACAGAGAGACACACACACACACACACACACAGAGACACAAACACACACACTACGACACGACAATATCAAATGTTTTATATATTTATACCTTCATTATAAATGCTGCTGGTGTTTCTAACAGAGGTGAAGCCAGTTTCTCTGATTAAAGCTGGTAACATGGCCGTCTCCATCTCCACCCACTCTGTACACTGTGTGTGTGTGTGTGTGTGTCTCTGTGTGTGTGTGTAAGACTGTGTGTGTGTGTGTGTGTGTCTCTGTGTGTGTCTGTGTGAGACTGTGTGTGTGTGTGTCTGTGTGAGACTGTGTGAGACTGTGTGTGTGTGTGTGTCTGTGTGTGTCTCTCTGTGTGAGACTGTGTGTGTGAGACTGTGTGTGTGTGTGTGTGTGTTTGTCTGTCTGTGTGTGTCTCTCTGTGTGAGACTGTGTGTGTGAGACTGTGTGTGTGTGTGTGTGTGTGTCTGTCTGTGTGTGTCTCTCTGTGTGAGACTGTGTGTGTGAGACTGTGTGCGTGTGTGTGTCTGTGTGAGACTGTGTGTGTGTGTGTGCGCCTCTGTGTGTGTGTGTTTGCGTGACTGTGTCTCTGTGTGTGTGTGTGTGTGTGTGTGTGTGTGTGTGTGTGTGTGTGTGCATGCAGGATATCTGAGCGATGCTTTCAACCAAATCCCCTCTCAGCGTGATTATCTAGCACGTTAATCTTCCTGTAACCGGTAATCTGCTGGAAACACGTTCTGCACAGCATCACAATCTCACTTCCTGCACTTTCACTTTGGATAAAACTTCATAAGTGCGGCCTCACAGAAGAGCGGACACCTGAAAGACAGACGTGTCCACGTGAGACGTCACCGACAGCTTACCTTGATGAGGGAGGTGCAGACGATGGCGCCGGCGTTCACCATGGGGTTGTGTGGTTTATCTGTAGCAAACATAAAGTTGATTTATTCAAATGCTGAATATCAACACAAGGATGCAGATAAACACACACTTCCTCTGGGTTTAATGTTCTTATGCAACAGGACAGAAACACACAGCTTTCTCTCTCCAGACTCCACAACAACATGCATTCATTAAAGCGATAACAACAACATCCAGTGTAGAAACTAATGAACGTGTGCTGTGCTGCCTGAGGGACTAAACCCTTTCTAAGAGTCGCTGTCTCTGCAGCGCGGCCGGCTGCTCTTACAGAGGTGGGTCTATTTTACACACTGGACACTCTGTTTTATTCTGCAGCCTCTCATGAACTATGTATCACTCTCCCATGGCAACGGGGCTGGCGGCTCCTGTTACAGCGAGTGTGCCGTCTCACCCTCCTCGTTCAGGAAGAGCTTGTTGAACCGCAGGCCGCTGGGCTCTTTGCCGATGAAGCGGTGCACGTACTCGGTGCCGTGGTCGTGAACGGCGATGGCGTATTTCAGCGGCTTGACGCAGGACTGCAGACAGAAAGGGACCTTGGTGTCTCCGACAGTGTGCCTGAGGAAGAGACACATCTCTGACGGCTGCTTGTGAACACATGAATAAGACGTGATGTTTCCTGAGTGTTAGAAACATCCGTGTACACGGAGGTGAGCGTGAACAATACCTCTGTCCATCCACGGTGCACAGGGCCACGGCCCACAGGTCGGGGCTGAAGCGGGCCAGCTGGGGGATGTAGTCGGCCACCTGCAGCAGCACATAACAGTCGGGTTTACTAGCTGAAAGGTTCCACCAGCACACTGCAGGTCTCTGTATTATTTCCAGAAGCCCTCTCTCACCTGCCCTCCTGGGAGGTTTCTGGCGTTGTCGTAGAGCTCGTCGATGTGGGCGGAGAAGGACTGGAAGTCTGGGACGACAAACTTCTTCCTGAAGGCCTGTGTGAGCAGGACGATGTTGCTCTGGACACACCTGAGACAGGACAGAGTTCAGCCTGTAGCCTCCACTCTCAGTCCAGTGTTCATGATATCAGAGCAGCAGCATTATTACTCTGATGAAAGGTTGAAGTCCAGCAGGCAGGATATAACAGAGACACCAGGACACGTAACATGCCACATGTATTGACTGAATCTCCTGGTGTCAGATCAGCTGATCACATTTAACTCAGCGATAAAATACACAGAACTTTAAACTCCTACTTTTTGAAGAGGTGTCGGTCCAGCGCTCCGTCAGAGGTCGTCTTCACCGTCACCTTCAGCATCTCCATACATTCTTTGAGGCGGGGGTCCCCCGTACGAAGCCCTGTGGCTTTAAGAGCCTGAACAGAGATGATACATGAGTAAGGAAGCCTGACAGAAAGTCAATGAAGCTACGAGGCGTAAAGAAGAGGAGTCCTGAGGGATCTCCAGCAGCCCCTCGGGGGTCTCTGGGGACTCACTGTGGTGAACTTGTGAGCGGGGATCTTCTCCTGACCCTCGGCGATGGTGTAGAAGAGCAGGTCCTCCAGACTGGGCAGGATGCCGGCCTTCCTTCTCCTGCAGGAAGGACAAGTGGAAACACACAGACAGTGAGAACAGGAAGTGGAGGATACATGGAGGAGCTGAAGCAGAGGGAGGAGAAGGAGGAGAAGCGGAGTAAGAACTGCAGTACTGCTGGAAAACCTCAAAGCTCACACTGACCTCAGATCAGTATTAGAACATGCTGCTGTAAGGTCAGTGTGACAGAGTGCAGGAACACCAGCCAGGTGTTTAAACCTCACTGCTGCTTGTGACTAGCAGTATCTGTTAGCCACGTTAGCTTGTAGCCGTCAGTCAGTTTAGAGAATAGAAACGTTACTAAGTGCTCACAGCCTCTTACTGTTGTTGACCAGCGGTGTTCCTGTGATTTAAGAAACGTCCTGTTTAGTGTCGGTGGGTTATGTGGGAGTATTATGGCCCGGCTGGTTTTCTACACGTCATCTCTGGGAGGAAAGTTAGTATCGTGTCAGGAGGGCGAGCAGCTCCCAGCAGGCTCTCTGCTATGATTCAGAAACACCAGATTGGATTTGTGCAAAGCCCTGGGTCCTGTAGTGCATCATGGGGCAGAGGCCTGTGTGCTGGGGGGGGGGGGGGGTCTGAAGGTAAAGCTTTAGTTGGCAGGTGGCTCCTCGCAGCAGCAGCCAGATATAAAGCTGTTTGCACCTTTAGAGACACGAGTTTGTCTGTAACAGCGTTTCCTCTGGGTTCTTCTGCAGCCGTCAGGAGATAAACATGTTTCCACACATGAATCCAATCTGAAACCTCTTCTGTGCAGTTATTATAACCTGCAACAGCTTGGATCCCTTTGAGACTCACACCAGTCAGCCAACAGTTACTGTCAACAAAACGTCTTCCTGTGTCCTGTCTGACTTCCTGTCTGTGTGTGTGTGTGTGTGTGCGTGCTCACTGCACAGAGGAAGCAGAGACGTCAGGCTGACAGGCCGTGTTACTTGTTGTGGTCATGGTGTGCAGAACATCTCCAGGCTGAAAGTAAACCTGGAGAACCCACTTTCCTCCTGGAGCTGCTGCAGAACAACAGAGGAAACGCTGGGACGTCATCATCCACAGAGTCGCAAGTCAGGAAACAGACACTCCACCCGAGCTGCCTTCAGATCAACAAGACAAAGGCTTTTACTTCATTAAACCACCAACACGTGTTGTTGTGGCATTTACGTTATTAGAATTCTTTGTTGTTAGCGAGAGGAGATTCTTTAGAGGAGGAGATCTGACTTCCTGACTTCCTGGTGTGGAGCGCAGCGTCGTTAAAGTGAAGACCTGTCATGCACTCTGGGTAATCATGTCGTCCTGACAGAACCTGCAACCCTTCACTGATTACTGGTGAGCTCTGACCTCAGACGCCTGCTGGTGAGGAAGGAATCACATCATAGTGTGTGTGTGGAGGGGGGGGGGGGGTGAGGTAGAAGGGATCAAGCGCAGCCGCTGGGAGGAAGTGAGGTCATTACAAGGTTGTCGGCTTTCTGCAGAAAACCTCTACTTCTACTGGAAACAGATTTAAAAACAAACACCAGAAGTCAAAGAAAAAGTAGAAACATACTTACAAACGCAAAGCAAGCAGAGCACAACAGGGAGAGAGTGCAGAGGGAACACAGGTTAGTACCAGACACAGCTGCAGCTGGAAACATCACAGTAACAGCTGATTATAGACGCTGCTTTAAGCACCACTCAGCTGCAGAGGAACGGCAGGTCACGTCATTATTCACCGGAGTTCGGCTTCACTCACTTCTGCCATGAAACAATATTAAAGTAACGCTCGTGTCTTAATGAGAGTTCAGCTCTGGGCTGCAACATCTGGACCTTTCCAGACCTCACCTGGAAGTTTGGATCGTTTTAAACACAAAAGGATTCAGTGAGAAAAGGTTTAGAAGCAGGTTTATTCTTCTTCTCATGATGATGTTGATGTGTGAGTGACGAGGTCAGCGTCTGATGGAGTCGCTGGTGGTGTTGGTGTGACCCGGTCGATCGGGTCGGGGGTGGAGCCTCACAGTGAAGCGCTGAGAGGCGGCCCTCACAAATCAATGTGAGCTCCTGGAGGCCCTGACAACTGCCGGGCAGCACGCCAGCACCACGTGGGCGGGAGGAGCACGTTTAACTCCTCACCAGCCGGAGCAGCCTCAGGACCCTCAGAACCAGCGTGGAGCCGCCGGGCCCCGGGGCCTCCATGTCTTAGATCCTGAACCCTGGTCAGTCTGCACGTCTGGCTGCAGCGCGGTGGGGGAGTCCTCTTCCTCTTCCTCTTCCAACATTAGAGCTGCCACTGTCAGAAAATCACAATTTCCCAGAAACCAAAGTGACATCATTAAATGAGTTCTTTCATCCAACCAACACTTGGACATCCAGGACACGTCACTGTCAGAGGACTCATCAAGCTGCAAAGATTCAGAACTCTCATTATGGAAATGCTGTCGCTGATTTCCTAGAATCTCTGGGTGGAGGAAGATGAAGCACGTCTTCAGCAGCATGCAGAGTCCACAGTGTTTGCAGAGAGGAAGAGGAAGAGGAAGCATCGTACTCCAGCCAGAGGACGTCAGACTGGATGCTGCATGCAGAGGGTAATAATCTGCAGCAGCTGTTCATGAACTGGAGGACATTTGGTAACAACTGGCTGTTAAGTTAGTGGTTAGTGTGAATGTTGTGCTGCTTGTCTTCGTCTCACATGACAGGAAACTGTTGGTCGGGTAAAATAAGCAACATGAAGACACCATCTGGACTATGATAGGACTTATTTTCTGCCTTTTAAAGGACAAAACAAGAAAATAAACAAGAAAATTAAGAACTTCATCAAATTTTATTGCAGAATTATCTCAAATTCTAGTAACTGCCTGTTTGAAACCCCATATACGCTTGTTATAAGAGTTACGAAAGCTAAAAGTTTTGTGTCTGCAAGTTAGAAATTCAAAGTCATCAGCTCAGGTTCCAGTAACCCGAGATATTTCTCCTCAATCAGGCACGAAGCATCAGAAAATACTAGCAACAGCTGAGTGGATGATGGATACTCGGACTCTATTTAGTGGTTTCGTCTCGGTTTCTTCTTCCTGTGGATCAACTGGAGTGTTTCAGCGATCTGAAACCTCCACCGCAGCCTCTTTACAATCCAACCAGCTCAGAAATATTCTATTTTATACTCACTGTTCAACCATCACCTGTCAGACAATTACTGCCTCGTCTGCTCGACTAACAGTAAATAACCACACTTAAATGTTAATAATGGTGTCTAGTTCACTGTATATTTAATACTTGATTATCTAAATCATTAATTATATTAAAATACAGTTCCCTGGTCTCAGGTAAATAAAACCTGGCATCTGGATATCTGACACACATCAACACATCTCATGAATACAGTGATGTCTGACCTTCATTAGACAGTGAGCTGAGTTCTGATCTGTGTGCATGCTTTATTATAACTTCTGATGTTTAGTTGTTGGAGTTAAATTGTGATTATTAAACACTGGCTGCAGGTTAATGCCTCACACCGGCTACATGCTTCCATTGTCGGACACACCATGTTTTGATTTTCACATCGTGTCCCCGGTTGTTAACTACCGGGGAGCACGGGGCTTTATAATATAGCATTAGCTTCCCGTTAGCTGGCTAGCTCATCGTTCAAACGGTGAAGCATCTTAGCTAGCTAGTTAAGTTAGCATCTGGTCCCTTAATGCCAAACTACGTTGTTATGATCCGCTACTTAAAATAGGCCTCGCTCGTAACTGGATGCTATTCAACACATAAAGACCTTTTAATCGTGAGGTCATATTAGGAGCCGCTCTATAACCCGGCGTGTCTTCTGTGAGTAAATTTAAACTCATGTTAATAAAAAAGAAACTTTGAGGGCTGGTTTCCCAGGTGTCACTCCTGTCTCTCCGCGCGGATTATCGCCAGATTGTTCCCTGAGGTTCGGCCTGCGGAGGCGCTAGCTAACAACGTTACTCACTTCTCTGCTGAAGAGTCCTTGGCGGCTTCATTGTGGCCGTCAGCCTTGGAGCAAAAGCCTCTCACGGCGTGTCTTCTCCACCCGGCAAATGCCCTCCCTCTGCCCGGCGAGCTCCCATCCAAGTTGACGGTGTTGAGGCGGGCGGAGGGCGCAGGTGTAGCGCCGACTCTACCTGGCAACGGGCGCTTCAGCTGGCTCTGAAATAACTCCTTGAGCGCTACCGTGGACCGAAAATGTAACATTTCAATCCCGGGGAGAAGATTATCCGGGTGGTGTAACTACCGTAAGGCCGAGTGGAGAAATGTGGAGGATTTAACGAGCACTAGATCCTGGTGACAGAGTCGGTTTTCTCGGTCTAATAACGGTTTTCCCGGTGACTCAACATCAGAACGCTCCTGCGTGAGCTACAACCTATCGTTCACGCTGCAAGCGATGTGATTGGCTTACGGTTACTCAGACCTGCACCTGATTGGCCAAGCGGACTGTCAATCACCACAACTGTCCCGCCTACTCGGGTCGTGATTATTTATCTCCATCAATTTCGTTAGTGAACGTTTTATAGCTATTATAAATATAAACTTACTTTTATAATGTGTTTTAGTACAGTTTCATTCTTTATGATGAGTTTATATAAGATATATTATATTCTCTATTTATATTGTATTGACTTGCTTCTTTAAAGTCCTTGCTTTAAGTGGTTTTATTTAAATATCTGTATATATTTATTCTCTTATACATACTTATACGTTTGCACCAAAACAGATTCCTTGTATTTGAAAACCTACTTGGAAATAAATCTGTTGCTGTTTCTGATTCTGTTTAAAAAAGAACCAAAGAAATCAAGAAACAGCGCACATGAATGTTTATGGGTTATTACAGAAAAAATAAAAGGTGGTACTATTTACTATAAGTTCCTAAATAACAATAATTAGGTTGTGGTACAGTGTGTGTGTGTGTGTGTGTGTGTGTGAATATCGGATGATTTGGTCCTGATAACGTCTGAGTAATACACAGGAATAAGAAATAAAGAGACTCACGTGCATATTGTAAAGTCTTGTCCTGCTCTGACACCATGTGAGGTATTTTGGTATTGCACACATTCAGACTGCGGCAGACTGTCCTGAACACACACAGCTGCAGCGCCACCTGCTGGTTGGACATGAGTATAGATCAGGCAACAGCAACACACTCATCAGCCAATTAAAGACAACAAGAGGAAATCAGGCCCTAAAATACTGATCACTTGTAATACCTGTGGGTTTTAATTTATTATATTATTCTACTTTTAATTGGTTAAATGATGAAGAGAACTGTAAATCGTGTCCAAGTCTGATCAAATTCATTTAATGTTGGCGTCATCTTACTGTCTTAGGCCTGAGTCAGTAATGTTTGTTTTGACCTCTTTCGCAGCCTGGGTGGTGGTTCCCATCTTTTATCTGAATCTCAGTAAACTCCACCCACCTGGAGCTCCAAGTAGGATAAAACAAACAAATGCATGCTGACTAATGATGCCTCACTTGGAACTTGTAACGTTCATGATTTTGGACTAAATGCACTGGAAGAAACCCAAACTGTGCAGCTCATATTTCCATGTAATCAGGTCTAGAATTAAAGGGGAACTCCAACAGAGTTTTCTTGTAGGTTGTTATTTAACAGGAATCCACATTTTCATTGAAACTTTCCCTTTTTTTGCAGTTGCTGAATGAGTCCTGAGCTTCAAAAGCCGCCTAACCTAGATTATCAGATGGCTTGTAGCTGCACTATCTGGCCAAAAGTATGCGGACGACCGTCACCGGTGCTCTTGTGTCTGAACGGGAGCAAATTCTGGTTAAAACTTGGGGTTTTCTGTGACAAACGTTTGATGAATAAATGAGTAAGATCCTCCGATTCGAATCATCTAAAATATATATCCAAGATAAACAAATCATTATCAGTCTTTTGAACTGCTTCCTAAAACTCTTTCTATAAGATAGCCGGTTTATATTTGTTAGTTTTACTGGTTTCTTGTTAAATGAACAGGAGCCTTGTTCATGTAAATATAACATTGTGTTGAGCTTCTATAAACAAGACAATCTGTTTCACAATCTGAAGCATGTCTCCTTCTGTAATAACCTACAGACACGTGACATAACACAAGTAGAGATGAGAATATGTACTATTTGTATAATGTGTAATATATACAGAAAGTTCACTGTACATCCAGAGACACTTTCTTTATCCCCAGTTTCACGTACAAGTGTCTTCAAAACATTTAGTCATTTAGTTTCTACGACAGATTGTGTTCAGTCTCGTCAGCCAAAGCCAAAGCTGTATGTTGATGTGATCATATTGATTGTACTCGACCCTGAGGGCCAGGAAACAGGAAACCAGTAGGAGACACTTTTACATGTTCACTTTCTCTCTCAGGAGACACGGACGCGCAGATATTGTTCTCCATATCCACCTTATCCTTAAAACCTATTTTTAATTCAAGCGTGGCTTTCGTGTTGTTATTTTGTTCCTTGCCATTCTTGTTACATAAGAAACATTTTTTGAAACTAAAACCAGCTCTGAAAGTTTAAGAATCTGCATTTCGACTGCATGCAGCAGTGAAGCAGAAAACAAAGGGAGGAAGGAGACAAACAAGGCGATCCCTAACAAGCTGCAGGGAGGAGAGGCGATAATTCACCAACACCCACACCTTCTCAAAAGCAGTCAGCTTCCTGCTCCTTTCAAAACGAGGGTGATGGGTGCGCTCGGCAGATCCCTCCCACGCTGCTTAGCGGCTGGCTTCCGCCCACCGCCCGTGGAGCCGCCCACCTCCAGCCGTTGCCGCGGCAACACATCATCATCAGTGACTTGCACTGGAGTAGGAGGAGGAGGACGGGGAGGGGTGAGCAGGGCTGCCACTGTGAACAGCAACCAGCATGGGTGTTTATGAGCCGAGCTACTCTCCAGAGACAATCTGTCTACGTGTGTGTGTGTGTGTGTGTGTGGGGGGGGGGGGAGAGAGGGAGGGAGGGAGTGGAGAGAGAGAGAGGGAGGATGATAGGAAGTATGTGAAAAGGACCTGCGTCAGAGTGAGTCATCAGGCAGTTTCACAATGTGTTGATGTGACGCTGATGCAAATGTCCTGCGCAGGGATTCATCTCAGAACAACAAGCCGGAGAGAGAGGCTCCTTTAAAGGGCGCTCCGCTGCCCTTAGCTTTCATCCCTTCACTCCTGGGCCTCTTCCTACCTGTCTGTGCACGTGGAAGGATTACCAAGCACGCACACAGTCACGCTGGGAAAAGCCTGCCTTGCTCAAAGGCCCCGTCAGAGTTTTCTGGAGGACGAGCTCAGACTCCTCCCTGTAGCAGGAAGCTAATATCATATAATCACTACATCCTGGTGTTCAATCCAGTAGAAACAGGGCTGTAACATTGGATTTACATGATATTGATCACAGAACGCACTTCACAATAGAGTTCAAAAAAATAAAGTTTAATGTTTATGTGCTGTATAACAAATAAAATATATTAGTGTTTAAAAAACAGGTGCATAACTAGGTGAAGCCTAATCTATCACTTTACAATAAACAGTGAGGAGAACAGTGATCAGTGAGACGGCAGTCAGACATGCGCTATTCTCTGAAACATCGTACAGTCACGCTAACGAGGCCAGTGTGAACGAGCCAATCAGGCGGGAAACAACTTTTAGTTTGTCCCCGAACCACGATGGCTTTATCTCCCAGAATGCACCAGCTTCTTTAGCTTTAGCAAACTCCTTTTCTTTTCTTTTTTTTTTTTACAACAGATCACGACTCCAGATCTTTGCTAGTTTCTTGCCACAGCGGCTGCTCGAAACAAAACAACCTCTTTGAATTTTGTGGAAAAAACACAACGTCTTTAAATAGAAATGAGACAAACACAAACATCTCCCACCCTGGAGTTCATGACAGACATACAGTTACAGAGCACGTGACGGAGTATCCATACAGTATGCAAATAGACTTATTACTTACATAAATATTGCATTGGTCTGTCATTACACTGAGTGAGACTAAACTATCTGCAGGGAGACCAAACTTATAGACGTATTTACACAGTGGAGAACACAGAGAAACACAGTGAACACTTATCTGTTATGCATTTACCTCTAAACAGCAAGAACACATGTTTGAAATATGCACTGATGGCCATTAAACACTGTTAGGAGCTAAGGCTAATCAACATTATCATCATGTAAAGCATGTTTTTATACACCAGACACGTTTTTCCTCAATGGCACTAAAGTTTTCTTTTTTCTTTTTGCTCTACACACATAAACACTGCATTGACACCAAAACTCTACAGCAAAGTTACACTTGACAGAGGAGAACCCTGGTTGAGAGATTAGGCTAGCACTATTTGTTATCACGGTACTATTTACAGACTCGGGCTCCACTCTGCTAACAGCCACAAACAGGACTGCTGTTGTCGGACAGCCACACACCTGCGATGTGTAACATCTGATTCTGTGTTGGGTTGAAACTTTACAGACTGAGAGCTGAAAGCTCGTTGGATCATTTCTAAGAGAAACACACAGCTTCATTCCTGAAATACTTCCTGTCTGCAGATGCGTGGTTTCGGTCCAACAGCAGTGTTTTGCTAAATTACAAAGTGAAATGAAGCAATTAGCTGGGCCTCCGGCAGGATACCATCCCAGCCATCCTGCCAAGACGAACGACAGTGGTCCCCTGCTGTTATTCCACAACAGCTCCTATACATCTTCTTAAATTAGCTCCCATAAATATACACGAGACAAGAGCGAGGACGGAGGGATAATCCCACCTCTCCTGTTTCCCAAGTGAACAAAAGAAAACCCAACCTGCTACAGGGGCTGAATCCTAAACCCACCTCCCTACAGTACGTTTACCTTTGTTTGAGTTACAGTACAGACGCAGACACTAAATTGGATTGTGGGAGAGACACAGAGGCTCAGGAGACGCTGGAGATGCTGCTAAATCTTTGGCTATCGCTGGTAAGATCTTCTTTTTATCATCAAAACTTCGAGTTGCCTTGAATTGTGAATTCTTGGGTTCCAGCCATGAAGCTCAGCGTTAGGTAACACTTTGCACGTCTACCACGATGATCTGTTGAATAAATCCCCATGACTGCCTCAGTGTCAGGCAGTATTGATTGGGTGACCTTGCCTGCACCCTGTTTCCATCGTGAGGATGATTCACTTGCATTGCTTCCAAGCTAAATGCTAACGTTTAGCAAGTAATGCATCATAAAAACGTGTACAGTTCATGTCTTTTCCAGAGTTGATCATCATTTGGTAGACGTGGCGATATTAAAGCCAGAGTGTTACCAGGAAGCTGAACTCGCCGCAGAGTCGCCTACAAATCTGCGTTTGTCTCATCTCTGGATCTACGTTTGAGTTAAGACTCAGCCCCAAAGCCTGTCCAAAGAAAGCAACAAAATACCACCCAGGCAGAGGTAAAGAGTGTACGAACGTCTGCAACAGATCACTCTTAAGTTACACGTGCATCTAATCAACAGACAAAGACCTGCAGAGCACCGAGGGGCGTCTGGACGTGCTCTCTAGGTGCTTTGGCAAATCCCTTATAAACAAAAACAAACAGAAAGAAAAATAAATGCTATTCATGAGGCAACATTGGTTGTTAAGGCTCTAATGCGGCTGTGCTTGTTTAGTATCTACTGACGGGTAATAACTGCATACTGTCAAGTGTGAGTAGAATGAGCTGAGGGTGGAGGTGGAGGTGGGGGCGGCAGGAGGCACTATGTGGAGTCTTCCGGCTCTGACTTGATGGTCTTCTTCTCTGTGTTGTTGGACGCTCGCTGCGATGTCCCGTTCTCTGAAGGTGAAGGACGGCATCATCAGCAAACAGCTTTAGAAAGCAGCATAAAGTCCTGAAGAACTGGTGCCCAACAGGTCCTTGAGCAAGGCATCGGACATCACTCACCTGTTGCTGGTGTTTTGGTCTCATCTGTGTTGTTGTTGTTGTTGTTGTTGTTGTGGTTGTGGTTGTGATGACGCTTCAGTTCATTGGCCAGCTGCTTGCCCAGTGGGAGGTCGCCTTCCTGCATGTTCTGACTAACCATCCGCAGGTTGATTGGTCGTTCGTCTGCAGGACAGAAACACAACAGCAGGTTCAGTGTCGGTGAAACAGAAACATCAGCCCAGATGTTGGTTCCAGTGTTTGTGAGTTACGCTGCTCCTCCCTTGTGTTCCCTCTGAGAGAGAGAGAGACTGCTCCCTGTGTGACCCTGACATACAGATCTTTTACCTTATTTAAATCCCTGCACGTGTGATTGAGACAGCGTGCAGGTTTCAGCTGCGTTACCTCAGCGGTGGAGGACGAACCCACTTTGGTTTCTGGCTTTTAACCAATGATGTTAAAGAGGTTCATCCTTCACACTGCCGACTTTTACTTTCACTTTCATGTCTGCATGTAGATTACATCGTCTATCATCATATAACTACCAGGCTACTTCATCCAGATTCAGCTGATTAATGGGCCCAGTACTCCCAGAAACATGTGGATGTGCAACTTGTGAGTAACTTTAATATGGAGATAATTTTGTTCCATTATCAAACAGTCAAAAAAAGTGGTTGAGAGAGAAACTTTCCCCACTTTTGCTTTCAAACTCTAAACTTTTGCTTTCAAACTCTAAACTTTTGCTT